>OZJO01021643.1:0-11616 GCA_900406225.1 Acrobeloides nanus
TTCGGGGGTCAAAAAATTGAAAAAAATGCGTCAAAATTTTTCAATTTTTTGACCCCGAAAAATTTTTTCAGAATTTTTTGATGCGCGCAATCGATTTCTCGCATAAAATTACCCCTAAAGGGTCACGTGTTAAAAAAATTTTTCTACTCGACCATATTTGACACCCCCTTTAAAGAACTAGACCACTCGGAAAAAACTCTCTCTGTAAAAATTTTATGTTCGGAAAATTCATGAAAAATGGAGCATTTTTTGTTTTTACCGCATATTCTGAATCGTTGTAGTTTTTGAGATAATAGTGTTTGAAATTTGAATGTGCGTTCATGTTTTCGTTGTAATACACAAACTTTTTTGAATTTTTAATCTATTTATGCATCAATTTTTTAAACTTTCATAAAATGAACATTGTAGCTATAATTTTTTATATCTAAATGAGACGAACAAAATGACACGAAAATTATCGAATTTGAAAATTGTTTCGGGTTATTGAAACGAAAACCCTGATTCATGTTTTCGTTTCAATAACCCAAACAATTTTCAAATTGGATAATTTTCGTGTTATTTTGTTCGTCTCATTTAGCTATAAAAAATTATAGCTACAATGTTCATTTTATGAAAGTTTAAAAAATCGATTTTCCGTGTAAAAAATTCAAAAAAGTTTGTGTATTACAACGAAAACATGAACACAAATTCAAATTTCAAACGCAATTATCTCAAAAACTACAACGATTCAGAAGATGCCGTAAAAACAAAAAATGCTCCATTTTTCATGAACTTTCTGAATATATATTTTTTTCAACAGGAATTCAAATTTATAGTGACTAAAACACACATATTCAAATAGTCTATTTTCAGGACCTAATTGTGAATTCTCGGTGTTCGTGGACACCTGTCTTCCCATCACCTGCCAATCCGGCTCCGTGTGTAAACTGAAAAATCGCCACGAAACATGCCATTACTGTCGATGGTCCCAAGCCGACTCGGATGAAAATTGCCGTCTGAAATCTCTTACTTTCAATGGAGACAGTTATTTTGTCATACCGAAAACCTTGTCCCGAGTTGAATGGAAATTGGAGTTCAAAATTGCAACCATAGCTCCATCGGCTATTCTCCTGCATGCTGGGAATCGAAATCGGAGTGATTTCTTGGAAGTCGGTTTAAAAGGAGGATTGTTGCGAGCGGAACTATCTCTTGGTGGAAATGAAAAGATTCAAATAGCATTACCGGACTGGAAGGAAAACCGGCTGAACGATGGAGAATGGCACAAGATTTCGATCATTTTTTATAATCGAGTAAGGTTAAGCTTATCGGTACAGGCTCGAATGAAACGAAACGAAAGGTGTGAAAAGATACGAATGAAACGATTGAATAAAACGATACAAATTCAGGGTTTTCGTGTCAATATTCAGGCAAATTCAAACCCATATACTCGAATGAAACGAAAGGTTTGAAAAGGTACGAATGAAACGAATACAAATGAAACGATCAAATAAGACGATACGAATGAATCAAAATTCGAACTTTTTGCTCAAGAAATGAATTTTTGTTCAAAATTTGAATTTTTCCTCAAAAATCGAAATTTTTGCTCAAAATCGAATTTTTACGATTTCATTTCCAGACGGCGTCAGAAAACAGATTTGAATTTGCCTGAATATTGACACGAAAACCCTGAATTTGGTCCATTATGTCATTTTTTTCGTATCGTTCCATCCTCTTCGTTCCATTAGATCCTATACCAGCTTATCCGCCGAATTTTTGAAAAATTTTTTTACAGAAACTCCGACTCTCGATTGACGACTGTGATAGTTATCTCTCAATCAACTTCCATAAGATCATCGGTTATGCCCAGTGTGCCGTAGAATCCTCCATCAACTTGCCGAAACGTTGCGAAGACCCGGCGCTTAGGTGCAACCGGTTCTTCGATGCCAACATGCCAATAATTCTCGGCGGCTATTTGCTACCCTCCGACGCTGTTCACAACCACGTGGAAAATGGGTTTGCTGGTTGTTTGCGAGATTTCCATTTGGACTCTCAACTTGTCCACTTTTCTGATTTCCAATCGTTCGAACAAAAAGGTGTGGAGCCGGGCTGCCAGAAATCCCGGCCAGATAAATGTGCTTTCGAAAACCCATGCTCTGATGCCAAATGCTTGGATAAGTGGGGTGGTACGCTGTGTAAATGCAACCACAGGGTACACTTAACGAAGAATTGTAACATGGGTAAGACCTATAATTTAGTGTTATAACAAATTTATGCAAAAATTTGAAGCTACTACACAATAGGGAGAGGGCACCAAAGTGAAAAAATTTTCAAAAATTTTTTCTGGAAATGACCCTAAAAACATGCGGGGGAATCCGAATTTGATATTTTCGAAGCAAAAAACATTTCCCTGATTCAGTGAAGGCCTGTGTATTGAAGCGAAAAGTCGCAAAAATTCGATTTTTCGCTTCAATACACAAGCCTTCCTTGAATCAGGGAAGAGTTTTTCGTCATTTCCAGAAAAAATTTTCAAAATTTTTTCACGTGGGTGCCCTCTCTCTATTGTGTAGTAGCTCCCAAAATTTTAGAATCGTCAACTCCGATTGCACTGTTTTCGGATGAGTCATATGTCTCATGGCGACTACCCGCAAGAATACCATACCCATTCAAGCTATATTTTGAATTTCGAACGAGAGAAAGGAAAATTCAAGTGATGGCATTGGAATTTGAGCTTCGATCTCAATTTTTCTTATTTTCGGTATGTGACATATATAGTCTGTTTCACGAGAAGGGGTTTCCCATGGCCGAGTGGCTAACGTGCTCGGTCTTCACTCAAAGGGCGCGGGTTCGATCTCGCGCCAAAAAGTCATTTTTTTATTTTGTTGTCAAAAGTCATAAAAATTTTTGCATACCCATATTTTTATGTGGGAAACACGATGGCGCATTTTTGGGATTTTTCTATTTTTCCAAAAGTTTTCATGGAAAAATAATAGAGCCATCGTCTTCCTCGCATAAAAATATGGGTATACAAAAATTTTCATGACTTTTCACAACAAAATAAAAATGACTTTTTGTCGCGGGATTGAACTCGCGCCCTTCGAGTGAAGGCCAAGCGCTTTAGCCACTTGGCCAAGGGCAAAAGCCACAAACAGTCATCTTTTTTGTACGCCAGGAACTGCGCTAAGGAGCGCCAATTTTGTTCAGGCCTTCTCGTGAAACAGACTATAGATCTGTATAAAAAAGCTCTTTTAGCTGGAAAGTGGGCAAAGCATGGTACAAGTTAGCTCCGCCGGACAATACTTCATTCCATATCCTGTGTTGGCTGATGGAAATTGGCATTCGGTTCAAGTTGACTTTGGTACCACGGGTGTTAATGTTACTATTGATCATTTATATGACAAGGTAATATAAATATACAGGATGTGTAAAAAAGTGCATTTTTGGGGCCCGAAAAAATTTTTGGGATGAAAAAATTATCTTGACCCTGATTCAGGGAATGGAGTTGGTGTATTGACGCGAAAATCTATTCTTCCTTTGATCCAAATGATCCAAATTTAGAACTTCCCGTTCCATGGCTCGATATCATTCAGCACCATACTAGCGCTGTATTCAGGCTTCACTCCATCAACCTCGCATCCTGCTCGATTTTCTGGGTGTGTGAGAAATGTCGAAGTGAATGGAAATAAGTTAAAAATCTTGGATCAATCCAAGACGAAGCCGGGATGTCACGCGGCGAACGGTTGTGATCCAGTGCTTGGAATGTGCCCAGCAACGAGTAAATGTCTCCGGGATTGGGATAGACATTCATGCAGATGCCATTCTGGTAAGAGAGACAGTCTTTATACAAAAAAGGAGTGAAAAATGTTACTGATAAGCCAAAATTGTGATCTCATCTAATTTTTTCTTGTAGTGTAGTGGCTAGCTCTGCGTGCTTCGATGAGACCGCTACCGGGGTTCGAGTCCCGCCTGGGGCGATATTTTTTTGAGCTTAATTTTTTTCAAATTTTAATCCAAAAAATAACGCTTTCTTGAATTTTTGTGTGAAAACGAAGAAATATGTGTTTCAGTACTACGAGGTCCGAATTAGGAGACTTATTCCATGGTTTAGTGGTACCGGGCTTGTCTCAGGAGCCCCTCAAGGTTGGTTCAAACCCCACTTGAGGCCAAAAGATTTTGCCTAGTAGTAACGTTTCTTCGGATGGCTCTCTAGAATAAGAGCAAAAAATTGAAAAATCGCAAAATTGCTATTTTTGTGGCACCCTGATATACATTTTATAGGTTATGTGGGCGATGGGTGTGTAGACGTATGCTCGATCACGAAAATCTGTGGGCCTAAAGGCGTTTGCATTCGCTCTAATAACACTCGTGGTTATGACTGTCTATGTCCAGAAGGTCTAGCTGGAGAGAATTGCGAAAGACAAGCATTGACAAAAACCTGCCCTCTTGGGTGGTTTGGCACATTCCCTCAGTGCCGTAAATGCGATTGTAAGACTTCAAAAGGGTTTCGGCAACAGTGCGATCTGGGCACAGGAAGATGCCTCTGTGAGGTATGGTCTTGAATAAGAATTTTGGACAAAATTGAATTTTGAGCAAAAATTCGATTTGCATAAAAAATTTCAATTTTTGAACAAAAATTCGATTTTGGACAAAAAATCGATTTTTGTCCAAAATTCAATCAACCATTTTAGCCCGGGTTCTATGAGCTGAATAGCAAGTGCGTGCCATGTGAATGTGGCTATGGCAGTGTTAGCACCGTTTGCTCTGAAAATGGGCAATGCCAGTGCTCTGGTGAGGCGGCCGGAAGAAGATGCGACCGGTGCAAGGACAGTTCCAAGTTGTTGGACAGGAAGATTTTGCAATGCCAGAAAATCTCAAACAAATGTCCGTCCAACATTGAATACGGGGTTCAATGGCCTACAACAGGCGCTGGCGCATTGGCTAGACATGTAGGTGTAAAAGAATCCATCCCAATTTTCGCATTTTTAGTCATGTCCTACGCAAATGGGCATCGCTACTAGGAAATGTTCTAAAAATGGGCAATGGGCAGAAGTGGATAATAGCAATTGCAGCCTGCCACTTCTTTATGACCTTCAATTAAAGGTATGCGTAAGAAAATTGAAAACTAAATTTTTTGAAATAGACTCAAATGAAACGAAATGAAAGGTTTGAAACGATAATGAAACGAATAAGAAAATCGAATTTTTGCTTTAAAAAATTTAATTTTTGAGTAAAATTAGAATGAAACGATTTGCCTGAAACTGATTTACACGAATCAAAACAATTCGGGTTTGAATTTTCCTGAATATTGACACGAAAACCCTGAATTTGGTCCATTATGTCGTTTCATTTGTATCGCTTTTTATCGTTTCATCCTCTTCGTTCCATTAGATCCTATGCTAATGTTTTATTACCAATTTTCAGATTTCCACCGATGTTGAAAGCATGGAAATCCTCCGGCTTTTGGTGAACATTACCAAAAATTTCCACTACATCTCGATGCGAAATATCGACGATGTTTCGAAAATTTTGACGTCCATAATCGCCCATGAACGACAATTGAACAATTCGACAAGAAGCTTCAATTTGAGGGATTTGGAATTCACGGAAATGGTTTTATTGGTGATGGAGCATCTCTTCGACCAGCCGCTATTTGAGGAGCAATTTTTGAATTTGTTATCACTAGTCTACGATTTTGGATCGGAGTTGGCAAGGCTTTATAAAGAATCGGCTTATCTGAAGCCTTTTCAATCTGTGAATGAAAAATTTTGTGAGTTGTTTTATGACTAGAAGAAAAAAATAAAACGTACTTTTTTGAATTTTATTATGCCTGAATTTTCGTTTCAATGCAAATTTTTCCCTGATTCAATGGGAAAAGAGAAAAAGAAGATTTTCGAGTATAGTCAACTCTCGATTTAGTGACACCCCTAGGGAGGGGTCACTAAATCGAGTTTGACTGTATTTATACTTTTACAATGCATCCCTGTTGGTCGTGTTGACGGAAAAATTCTCGGCAGGGATCACTAAATGGAGCTTATACACTTCGCCCCCACCCCAAAATTTGCATAAATACAAACATTTACAAAAATTTGGGGGGGGGGAGCCGAAGTGCACCGATCAGTGCACTTCAGCCCTCCAAATTTGGGGGGGGCTGAAGTGCATAAGTTCTCACTAAATCGAATTAGAGGGAGGGGTCACTAAATAGAGCGTTGATTGTATATAAAGAACTTTTTTTAGCCTTCTTCGTGGATCGCTTCGACAGAAAGACATATGAAAAGCCTGTTACTTTACCAAAATACGATCATTTTGCACGCCCAAAGCAAAGTTTCAACGAAAACCGAATACTAATAACACCTTCTCATTACGACACCATCTTTTTCTCCATTGTTGATGAACCACAATGCCGAGATTGCTTCCACCCATTCGTCTTGGTGCACCACGAATCCTTGCCAACACACCCAGCACAAATTCAAATCTCGATTAGGTTGAATGAAGAAGCCGGTTGGAAGTACCCAGAATGTGCACAACTCGTCTTTGACCAAGAGAAAACAAGGCCGAAAATGGAATTCAAATGGAATTCAGTTGATGGGCTCTTGATCGGTCTCAACCGAACCCATGCCATGTGCCAATTCGAGTTCTCCTCGGGGATCTTCACCGTTCTCGCAAGATCGGGCCATGGAGCATTGGTTCAATTTTCTCTGCCTACAGGGCAAATCCCATATGCGACGCCAATCTGTGCATTCGTTTCACTATTCCTGTGTGCATTTGCTCTGATAAGTTCGTTGCTCAGAAATGGCCTTCAAACGCGCTTCATTCGATGTGCCTTGATATGTGCATTTGTCTTAGATGCCGCTGCATTCTTGTTTATTGCCAGGGTTACTATCAAGCCTGTAAGTAGTACAAAATAAAGGATGATCAAATTTTCGGAGCTACTACACAATAGGAAGGGGAACCACCCAAATGAAAAATTTTTTCAAAAATCACCTACACGGGGTATTTTCATGTAATTTAAAAAATTGATGAATCCGAACTTGACATTTTCGAAGCGAAAATACGCTTCCCCGATTCAGGAAAGGCCTGTGTATTGAAGCAAAGAGTCGAAAAAATCGCATTCCCCCCCCTATTGTATAGTAAATCTAAATTTACTTTTAGGTATTTTGTCCAGTTCGAAATGCAGTGGTGACTTTTGTTTCATCTGCTTTATTTGCCTGGATATTTGCATATTCATTACAGATTTATAAAATTCTAGTAGATGGGCATTCTGGATCCTGGTAAGCATATAAGCGCCATTAGAGACCTTATAATGATGATGAAATGAAGTGGAGATGGATGTCCGTGGTCCCATTATTCAAATTCAATTTTTGAGCAAAAATTTCAATTTTAAGCAAAATTCAATTTTTGAAAAAAATTCGACTTTTGAACAAAAATTCATTTCTTGAGCAACAATTTCGGTAGAACATTATAAAAAAATTATTGGTAGAAAAACAGAAAATTGTTTTTCATTGAAAATCAGGCAACGTTGCTTATAAATTAACTTTAGCCATACTATAACACTCATCATGGGCATTGTCCTACCTTCGTTGGTCTCGACTTCAAGTTTCTTAATTTCCAACAACTGCAGTCTAACGTTCTTAAGCTGGTCATTTTGGCTACTAATTGGACCAGTTGGTTTGTTCCTTTTGTTGAGCTTTTATGCACTGAGCACATCGTTCTTGCTATCTACCGATAAACAATACGAGTTGTTGGTTTCCAAGTTCTCGTTAAGGAATACACTTATCAGCCATTCGATTTTAGTAGGTGTTATAAATTTTCAGATATAAAACTATTCGAATTTCAAGTTTTGGGGGGACCCCTCCAAAAAATTTCCAAAACATTTCAATCTGACGTTCTTATGGGTGAACGAAGCGGGTTGAATATGTCTGAACATTGACACGAAAACCCTGAATTTTAATTTTTTTAAATATGCTTATTAGGTTTATTTTAAAAAAAAGACGGCATTCTTTATAGCTCGACGTGACGAACAAAATGACACCAAAATTATCCAATTTGAAAATTGCTTTGGGTTATTGAAACGAAAACTCTGATTCAGGGTTTTCGTTTCAATAACCCAAAACAATTATCGAATTGGATAATTTTTGTGTCATTTTGTTCGTCACGTCGAGCTATAAAGAATGCCGTCTTTCTTTTTTAAATAAATCTAATTATTTTTAAAAAATTTAAAATTCAGAGTTTTCGTGTCAATGTTCAGATACATTCAACTCATTTCGAGACAATGTCTCAAATTTTTTTAACGTCTACTTTTAGACAATACTATGCACCTTATACAATAGCATGTGCATATATGCGCTAATCTCCAATCAGACCAGCTTGAAGTTGGAAATGTCCACGAATATCTTATTGCTACTTACTTCAATATACATTTTACTGTGGACCAACTATTTTTCACACACGGTTTATTTTTAGTAAAAAAAGTTTTTGCAATTACCTCATTTTTAGAAGCCGAAAAATAGGAAAACGGATGTTCTTTGGGTAAATGATGAAGCGCCAAAATCCATGCTTGGCGAGCTTGAGCCAGAATGCAACGATCCATTGCTAGCCCAGGGTAAGAAAATTCATGAAAAATGCTCCATTTTTCATAAATTTTCCAAATATATAGCTAAACTTTTTAAGGTGAAAAAGTGTATGGCGGCCTCCCGAACGAATGGATGCCCGACATCATACCAACCGAAACTTATATTCATCATACCCTACAAAGATCCCTCCAGCGTGTACCCCAGATCTTGAGCCCACCGCAAAAAGTGTTCGACCCTATTCCACCTCAATATGCCAACACCATCTGTGTTAGCGACATGGCAGCCATAATAGATTCACCGGCTTCGATGAAAATTGTACGAACTGGCTCTTCGGCTGGTGCATATGCTTCAAAATTTGGCTCAACCGTAGATGATCAAATGGATGATGCTTATTACACTTATACTGCGCGACGGAAAAAGCCACCAGCAACAACTTTTGGCAATTAAAGGGGGAAATTTGTGTTGATATTTGTAAAGTTCATGAAAAATGGAGCATTTTTTGTTTTTACTGCATCTTCTGAATTGTTGTAGTTTTTGAGATAATTGAGTTTGAAATTGTTCATGTTTTCGTTGTAATACACAAACTTTTTTGCGAAAAAATCGATTTTTGCATCGATTTTTAAAATTTTCATAAAATGAACATTGTAGCAATGTTTTATAACTCGCCAAGATGAATAAAATGATGCCAGAATTATCTAATTTGAACACTGTTTTAGGTTATTGAAACGAAAATTCTGATTCAGGGTTTTCGTTTCGATAACCCAAAACAATTTTCAAATTGAATAATTTTGGTGTCATTTTGTTCGTCTCATTTAGCTATAAAAATTGCTATAATGCTTATCGATTTTTCCGCAAAAAAGTTTGTGTATTACAACGAAAACATGTACACAAATTCAAAATTTCAAACACAATTATCTTAAAAATTACAACGGTTCAGAACATGCCGTAAAAACAAAAAATGCTCCATTTTTCACAAACTTTCCGAATATAGCAACTTTTTTCCGACTGGACTGGTACTTTAATTTTGCTTCTTGATCTCAAAACTGTATTTGATCTCTATTTTTGTAAATAAAATTTATTGATTAAAAATTTTACCAAAAAAGATTTATAGTCAATTTAAGCAATAACGACATAAACAATAGGCAATGTAAAGAAGTTACAGTTGACGCACCATAAGGATCATACCCAGCGCCTTGTCCAATTCTTGGCTGATATCCTTGATATGGCCCGTTATAGCCAGCACCAGTCCCGATTCCACCACCATTGTTTCCATCATATGGGGGGTTATAACCGCCACCGGGATTATAGCCCGTTCCTGAACCGATTCCAGGATTGTATCCAGGGTTGTATCCTGTTCCAGAACCGATTCCAGGATTATAGCCAGCACCACTTCCAACACCGCCTCCATATTGAGCTCCAGAACCGATTCCATTATTAGGGTTGTAGCCTGTTCCAGAACCTATTCCAGGATTATAGCCAGCACCACTTCCAACACCGCCTCCATATTGAGCTCCAGAGCCGAGTCCGCTATTTCCACTATAAACTTCTTGACATTCCGAATAGGGATCGTATCCGGACATCGATGCTAGTCCTAAAGATTCTTATACATAATATAAAATTTAAAAAAACCTTGTTCATTGTTGCAGAGTTCATTGTCACATAATTCACATATTCGGTCATATCGGTTTAGGCGTTGGCAATCGTTGGCGCACCCTTTATGAACAACTGAAACTTAAAAAGTAAATAAGTTAAAGCTTTTTAATTAAAAAGACTAACAAGGAACACTATCAACTTGCCCCCGGGCTCAAAAGATTCCTCATACCCGACTTGATTATAAAATTTTTTGGAATTTCGTCCCCATAGGCCTTCCTCATCGAGATATGAGCGTTTAAAGTTCGCAGAATATACAGAAAGTTGAATTACTTATTAATTTTGCCTGAATCAAGACTTGTATATTGAAAAGAAAATATCGAATACTAGAAAATTCAAAATTTACTTACTCGTTTGGGACGAGCGATAGCTCATTGAATTCCTGAGAACATGAGGAATTCAATGAGCTATCGTTCGTCTCAAACGGGTTGGTAAATTTTGAATTTTCTAATGCTCGATATTTTCGTTTTAATATACAAACCTTCGTTGATTCAGGCAAAATTAATAAGTAATTCAACTTAGGGTCCGCGCTAATCAGGAAACAAATTTGTCACTCCGAGACAAATTCGTCACTATGAACAATTGATGTTCGAGCTCAAAATTCGCATATAAGGTTTGTCAGGGTCGCCACAACGGCACAAGCTATCGTACGAAAGTACGACGGCTCCACAAGCTATCGTACTGCGTCGTACGATCGTAAAATTAACGTAGGGGTACGACGAAATCGCCATAAGCTGTCGTACGACGCAGTACGATGGCATCGTACGATAGCTTGTGGCCATTTCGTCCGTCGTACGAGTGTATTTTACACTCGTACGATGACTTCGTACGATAGCTTGTGCCGTTGCTTGTGGGGACACGATAGCTTGTGGCGACCCTCATTTTGTGTAACTTATGTATCCCTGGTGGCAATAATCCACCCTGGGCTTACCATCATTTGTTTTTAAAGATTTCAATGTGTAACATTGAGTGTATGGAGGGCAAGTGTTTATAGTTGGCTTACGACATCCACATTTCCCATCACATGTCCAACATTGTATAGAAAATGCTAAATTTGACTGCATTTAACTTTTTTTTCTTGGAATTTTGAGGAGACAAACGAGGCACTAGGACTTTTCGAAACGAAAAATAATTCTAAAAACTAGATTTTTCCAATACATTTAACGGTTCTTAGGGCGTTCGAAACGGATGTTTCAAAACGAAAAACGCGTTTCGAAAGGGACTTTCGTAATAGACGCCTAAAAATTCGATTTTTTCAACAAACTTTATCAAAATAATAATTACAGAATTTTTCATAGCTCTTTAAGGCAAATAAAATGACACAAATCTCTCATCGAGAAGCTTAAGGTTCCGACGAATTGGACATTTTTGTCCATTGGAGTGGACAGACAGTTTCGAACAAATGTTTAAGATTTGTTGT
>OZJO01021646.1:0-29390 GCA_900406225.1 Acrobeloides nanus
TTTCGCGTCGAAACTCAGTTTTACCCTGATTTTCAGGGTCAAGGTTAATTTTTCATGCTTCGAAAATGCGCGCAATCGATTTTTCGCCTAGAAATTACTCTAAAAAGTCGGTTTTTAGAAGAAAATCGGAAAAAAAATTTTCGCGTCGAAACTCAGTTTTACCCTGATTTTCAGGGTCAAGGTTAATTTTTCATGCTTCGAAAATGCGCGCAATCGATTTTTCGCCTAGAAATTACCCTAAAAAGTCGGTTTTTAGAAAAAAATCGGAAAAATTTTTTTTCGATTTTTCGAGAATAAGCCCTAAATGTTACACCCCCTTTAAAATTTTGAATTTCCTCCAATTTTAGCAAAAAACCGCAGTGAAGGGGATCTCTAAAAATCTAACAGTTTTGCCAAAATTTTAAAATTTTCACGTTGAAACAGCCAACCAAAGCTAACGGATCAGGGGAGTCAAGGAAAAATTTTTCATACGTAATTTATAGTTGTCCCCTAAGAAAATTATCGTTTTTTAAATAACAATTTTTACTTGGCTAAATCATCTGGTTTAGATGGTAGGGCTAGAGAAGCTGCAAACTTTTCCTTCTTCATACGAAGAAAAGCAAGAATGTGTCGAAAAATTTTAGGATCACGATCTAGAAAGACATTTCCGCCTTTATCAGTTGTATAATTTTTTGTAGAACTAGGTCGGAACATTTCTGTTAGCTAAAAAATTCGAGATCAAGTAGTGTATCCATGATTCAATTTCAGGGAGATGAGAGAGAAAAAGTTTTTTGTCGCCACGCTCATACGGCGACCAAAGGATGTCGCTAGACGAAAAATTTATTGAAATCTTGGCCTGGTCCTAGAGCAGACTTCCAAAAAGTGATCAGTCCGGCCTAGGCCAGGCAGGCCTGACCCACGCACACCTCCAGTGGGCATGTCCTAAAGGCAAGAACGTTGACCATTCATGTTATAGATTCGGGTTCGATCCTTCCAGGGACGCACCAAAGAGAAAAAAGGTGCAAGCAGGGGTCAAAATTTAAAAAATAATAGCGCCATCGTATTCCCCGCATAAAAATGTGGATATGCAAAAGTTTTCATGAATTTTGACAAAAAAATTATTTTTGGGCGAGATCGAACCCACGCCCTATGAGTAAAAGCCGATACGTTAGCCAATCAGACATGGATCAAACTCCTAAAACCCCTTAAATGGTACTCGTTTTGAAGCGCTCGGCGAGCTAAGTAAATTGGCAATTTTTTAAAATTTTTTGATCCTTACCTGCACCTTTTTGGCTGTGTACGCTGGGGGGGGGGATACTGACAGCAACTTATATGATAAAATACCTTGGAACGAGGTTCTGCACATAGAACGGCTCGTCTAACCTAAAAGTTAAAATAATTGGAAAATATTTTTTAAATTAAAATAAAACTCAATAATACAAAAATTCGAAAGCATACTGTGTATTTTTTCCCACCAACATTAACGTTGACAATATCGTCCAGATGTCGATTTTTTACACTCGAAATTTGAAAATTACTCATTTTCAAAACCAAATTCACAGCTTATTCAAAACTTTCGTTTCCCAACCAGTAAACAAACTCATCAAGTTGACAATGGATCCCAATTCCGGGATTTCATATGCAAGACTCGGAAATTATTACGAAGGAAATAAAGCGACAGAGAGCATGTTATTATATACATAAAATACCGGAACTCAAAAAATAGGTGCTATTGAAGAGTGCAAGTTAAATTATAGCTTAAAAGACCATTTCACTCGGAAAAAATTTGCCATAGTTTGTATAAGTTCGGCAAGTTCATGAAAAATAGAGCATTTTTTGTTTTTATGGTACCCTCTGAATCATTTTAGTTGTTGAGATAATTGCACCTGAAGTTTAGATTATTTATTACAACGAAAACATTTGT
Source organism: Acrobeloides nanus (assembly GCA_900406225.1). Lineage (NCBI taxonomy): Eukaryota > Metazoa > Nematoda > Chromadorea > Rhabditida > Cephalobidae > Acrobeloides > Acrobeloides nanus. The sequence continues at coordinate 1,904 of OZJO01021646.1, forward strand.
CTAGGTTTCAAAGTCCCGATTCAATCAAAATTTGTTTATTGACGAGAAATTAATATGAATTTATTGAATATTTAGGAACAAAGTAAATATAGCATTTTTCTCAGCTCAATGAGACGAATAAAATGATACCGAAATTATTCAATTTGAAAATTATTTTGAGTTATTGAAACGAAAATTTGCAAAAAGTTTCAATTTAATAACCCAAAATAATTTTCAAATTGAATAATTTCGGTACCATTTTATACGCCTCATTGAGCTGAGAAAAAAGCTATATTTATTTTTTTCTAAATGCTCAATAAATTCAAATTATTTTTTTGTCAATAAACAAATTTCGATTGAATCAGGGTTTTGAGACCTGTGTTCATATTTTCGTTGTAATAAATAATCTAAACTTCACAAACAATTATCTCAAAAACTAAAACGATTCAGAAGGTTCCATAAAAACAAAAAATGCTCCATTTTTCATGAACTTTCCGAATATATACAAATGATGACAACTTTTTTCCGAGTGAACTGGTCCTTTAAATAATGAAATACTTTTATAATGGACCTTCAAAATTGAATTGTTTATCTATAGCTGAAAAAGTTAGGTTGATCGGAAAAAACCGGAACCAGATTAGGAAAATTAAAAAACGGGAAAACATCGGTTGCAATGGTATAGTATTTTTTTCTCGATTTTTTTCCAATTTTCTTTCACCGTGAAACGGAACCGGAACAATTCTCTGGTATTTTATAAAATTAACATCACTTGTTAAATATCACAGGTTTGTTACAGTATTGGTGACTTGATAGATAGTGCTAAGTAATTCATGCGACTAATGAAGTTTTTTAAATTTAAAAATTGTACAATAGCTTTATGTAAAAAAATATATACAAAAAAATTGTTTAATATCTAATCGTTATCATCGTTGATCTTCTTTGTGTCGTTCTTTGAATCGAGACTGCGGATTGAGAAAATCCTTCTTTTTTCAGACCTATTACAGATTTTGCCGCATTCCGAAGTTCCAAGTGTAGCCAGATATAAATAAAGCTGTTGCTAACACCACATAGTAGTAAACCGAGTATATAAAACGGGCCAAAGCTTTTGAATACTGCTAAACCTGCCCATTCAGCAATGCCTACAAGACAACTTGGGAACATCATAAAAATCATGCCGCAGAGGAGGATGCCCATGGAGAGACGGTTTGCCTAAAAAGTTTGATATAAGAAAGAGTTGATAGAAAGCTTGATAACATTAAGCCTAACAAGGGCCTTTCAGAAAAATGAAAGAAAAAAAGAATATCCGATTTTCAGAATTCCACAATCTTAGTTTTAGTCTTAATATAAATTTTTATTTTAAGCTTAAAACTAAGCCTAAGCCCAGTCCTATCATCCCCATAAATTTCTTTTTATACATTCAATTTTTAAAACTTTGATAAGTTCAAAAAATGTTTAATTTTACCTCAACCAGTTGAGTATTTTCTTTTTGCGCAATCGAGCTCATGGCCTTTATATGAATTTTTTTCAAATCATATCCAACAATACATGTAAAGATTACAACTGCCAAATCCAATGACTACAATTTTTGTATTTTTACCAACTTTTTTAATGCTTACTATATTTGTAGCACCCCACCAAATCTTATAATTAAAGCTAACAAAACATCCTATAGCAGCACAACCAGGTTGAGGTTGGATGTTAGTCAGCAAAAATTCTAGGGTAACATCAATGGCGGCTAGGAAAAGACCACCAGCGAGAGTTAACCACATGTTAAGATTGTGGTCTTTGCGGCGGTAGTAGACGGGGAAACGCATGGCCTAAAAAGAAGACCCTTTATTGTTCGAGAAAAAAGGTCAAATCTAGTCCGCTGTTGACTTAGACCTTTTAAAAAAAAATAAAAAAATGACTTTTGGGCGTAGGATCAAACCCACATGTGACTGAAGGCTGAGGACGTTAGCCACTTGGCCATGTCAAATCCCCAAAACCCCTATGACATGGTACTCGTTTTAAAGCGAGTCGATTGGCGAATTTTTTTAAAACTTTATCTCTTGTCTGTTCCTTTTTCCTCTTTGTTGCGCCGTACTCCCCCTCCACCAAATTATTATCAGCTCATGTAAAGGTCGACCCCTCATGGAGATAGCATTCAGGTCACATTACAAAAAATTCAAGCTACATACTTGAAACCTGTCAATAGCTATAGACAAGGCTATAACCAAATTAATTTTAAATTGAATTGTGAGGCAGAGGCTTGATATCACTAAAAAATAAGGCTCATAATTAAATTGTACTGGGTTCCAATAACGTATATAATTGATAATATAAGGGAAGGCTAAAAAATTGGGTGTTAACAAATTCGGAGCCAAAAAAGTTTTTATACCCGAAACAGCAAAAATCCAGTCTGTCACAGAAAGTAGTAAAATTAAGCGGAGGCCGACATTTTGTCGTAGTCGTTTGGACCTAAACAAATCAATTTTTGGGAATAATTGACTAGGGAGTTCATAAGACTAGAAGAGTTCGTATTTTTTCTAATTTTTGTCTGAACAGTATATTCATCCTCACCTTATAAACAGATAAATAATAAACCCATTTCCTAGGATAGATAATATTTGACATGTGAATATAATCCAATCAATTATTAGGTTAAATATCGGAGGTAGTTGAAATGAAACTTGACTATTAGTATTCGGGCTACTCATCACTATATTATCACTAACCATGAAATTTCCCTTCCGGATCACTAGAAAATTGATGCACCAGGATCACTAAATAAGAGTTAAATTTAAAAAAGAGAATGAGAAAATTCAAATTTTCTTCACAAGTTCACCAAAAATTGTAAAAGATCGCTTTAGTAAAAAAAGGCTCCTTGCCTCTAAAGGTATATATACAAAAATGCATGTATCTCAACTTCTAGCACAGATTTTTGTAAACCATTTTTTACAGTTCGTAGCTGGGATAAAAACGAAACTTTTAAGCCCCTCTTGAACGATATTTGCTTTTTTCAAATATTTGAAAAATAGACTTCATTTTTAGACGATTTTGTGACCTTAAAATTTTTATATCTTTTGAAGGCAGAATCCAATTTTCATAATTTTGGCCTTAAAATATTCCTAGCAATGTGTAGATAAAAGTTACGGTCTGTTTTCCCCCTATATCGGTTTAAAAAAGTAAACTTTTGATAGAAAATAGCTCTAAAAATAGGGTATTTTAGCAATGTTATAAAGAAAAAAGTATTTTTTCTTAAATTTCAACGGAAAAACAGAGCGTAACTTTTATCTGCACATTGCAAGGAACATTTTAAGGCCAAAATTATGAAAATTAGATTTTGCCTTCAAAAGATATAAATTTTTGAAGTTGACGTATTTTTAATAATTCCCTCGATTTATAAAACCCCCATGGATAGACCCATAAAAAATCAATTTTTTCAAAAATTTTCAACTTTGTCTAAAAACACTTAGAAAATGTTCGCCATAGTCAAAAATGGTGGAAAATGTCGAAATTTCGACGAAAGAAGTCAAATAAAGATGTTTTTGATGGCCCTTAATTTCAAAGAAACGCTATTTTTGTCATTTTTTGGCATAAAAACTCGAATTTTACCCCCTTAATCGAACTAGGGAACTCTAATTTTGGTGTTTTTAAAAAAATCTGGGAGTATCACCTGGTGAATGTCCCTTGTAAGCCTAAGGTTAAGTCTAAGACTATGCCAAAGGCTAAGCCTATGCTAAGCCTAAGCCTTTGTCCCGAGAAAATTTGATCACTGGTACTTATTACATACAATAAAAGAATTGCAATTTTTAATTTGCCACTATCTTATTACAAACTAAACATCATATGTGCACTTTTTAAGGTTCAATAGAAATTATTTGAAACAAATTCCCATAATAATTTTTATGTGAAAGTTTTACTTTTTGATGAAAAAATTCCATAATACTACAATTTTTATGTGAAAGTTTTACTTTTTGATGAAAAATTTTCATAATACTATAATTTTTGTGTGTTTTGCTCTTTGATAAAAATAATTCAAAAAGGCTTGTATATTACAACAAACATTTTGAACTTGAACTATCGTCTCGTATGTAGGGATTTGGCAAGAAAAACGGCATCCATGCTTGATTGCATGAACAATTATCCTAACACAAATGACTATTTGCGTTGGTTAATATTCAAGTAGAAAATACACAACTAGAACCACTAATCGTGAGTCGCCGGTGGGAAACCGAGGGACCACAAAGCCATTGAGACCCTACAATTCCTCAACGAAAACTGCTCGGACTTCATCAAAGTCGATACCCATTGGAGATGTGCCGATGGCGAGTGGCCACCCAGCTCACCTGATTTGAACCCCCTGGACTATGCGGTGTGGAGTATTCTTGAAGAAAAAGCGTGTGCGAAGCCCCACACGACAGTTGAATTGTTGAAGCGCGCTTTGATCAAGGCGTGGGATGAAATCAGCGTTGATACATTGAAGAAGATCATCGATGACTTCCCAAGGCGATTGAAAGCATGTATCGAAACAGATGGTAGTCATTTTGAATAAATTTTTGTTTTTATTGTTATTACTGTTGCTTTTGTTGTGATTTAAATAAAAATTGTTGATAAAAAAATTATAAATAAAAATATGCAGTATTTTCTTGTCACCCTGTAGTGTTAAATAAATTCATACGACTAATGAAGTTTTTTAAATTTAAAAATTGTACAATAACTTTATGTAAAAAAAATATATACAAAAAATTGTTTAATATCTACTCATTATCATCGTTGATCTTCTTTTTGTCGTCGTTGGCATAATCGAGGCTGCTGATTGAGAAAATCCTTCTTTTTTCAGACCTATTACAGATTTTGCCGCATTCCGAAGTTCAAAGTGCAGCCATATATAAATAAAGCTGTTGCTAACACCACATAGTAGTAAACCGAGTATATAAAACGGGCCAAAGCTTTTGAATACTGCTAAACCTGCCCATTCAGCAATGCCTACAAGACAACTTGGGAACATCATAAAAATCATGCCGCAGAGGAGGATGCCCATGGAGAGACGGTTTGCCTAAAAAGTTTGATATAAGAAAGAGTTGATAGAAAGCTTGATAACATTAAGCCAAACAAGGGCCTTTCGGAAAAAATGGAAAAAAAGAATATCCGATTTTCAAAATTCCACAATCTTAGCTTTAGTCTTAATACTAGTTTTTATTTTAAGCCTAAGACTAAGCCTAAAACTAAGCTTAAGCCTAAGCCTAAAACTAAGCCTAAGCTTAAGCCTAAGACTAAGTCTAAGCTTAAGCCTAAGCCTAAGCCCAAGCCTAAACCCAAGCCTATCATCCCCCATAAATTTCTTTTTATACATTCGATTTTTAAAAACTGAGATGAATTCAAAAAATTTTAAATTTTACCTCAACCAGTTGAGTATTTTCTTTTTTCGCAATCGAACTCATATTGGCCTTTATATGAATTTTTTTCAAATCATATCCAACAATACATGTAAAGATTACAACTGCCAAATCCAATGACTACAATTTTTGTATTTTTATCAATTTTTTTAATGCTTACCATATTTGTAGCACCCCACCAAATCTTATAATTAAAGCTAACAAAACATCCTATAGCAGCACAACCAAGTTGAGGTTGGATGTTAGTCAGCAAAAATTCTAGGGTAACATCAATGGCGGCTAGGAAAAGACCACCAGCGAGAGTTAACCACATGTTAAGATTGTGATTTTTGCGGCGGTAGTAGACGGGGAAACGCATGGCCTAAAAAGAAGACCCTTTATTGTTCGAGAAAAAGGGTCAAATCTAGTCCGCTGTTGACTTGGACTCCTTTTTTTGATAACAAAATAAAAAAATGACTTTTGGGCGTGGGATCGAACCCACACCATATGACTGAAGGCTGAGGACGTTAGCCACTTGGTCATGTCAAATCCCCAAAACCCCTATGATATGGTACCCGTTTTAAAGCGAGTCGATTGGCGAATTTTTTTAAAACTTTATCCCTTGCCTGTTCCTTTTCCCTCTTTGTTGTGCCGTGCTCCTCCCTCCAGCAAATTTTTACCAGCTCGTGTAAAGGTCGACTCCTCATGGAGATATCATTCGTGTCACATTACAAAAAATTCAAGCTACATACTTGAAACCTGTCAATAGCTATAGACAAGGCTATAACCAAATTAATTTTAAATTGAATTGTGAGGCAGAGGCTTGATATCACTAAAAAATAAGGCTCATAATTAAATTGTACTGGGTTCCAATAACGTATATAATTGATAATATAAGGGAAGGCTAAAAAATTGGGTATTAAAAAATTCGGAGCCAAAACGTTTTTATACCCGAAACAGCAAAAATCCAATCTGTCACAGAAAGTAGTAAAATTAAGCGGAGGCATTCATTTTGTCGTAGTCGTTTGGACCTAAAAAAATCGATTTTTGGGAATAATTGACTAGGGAGTTCCTAGAAGAGTTCGTATTTTTTCTAATTTTTATTTGAACAGTATATTCATCCTAACCTTATAAACAGATAAATAATAAACCCATTTCCTAGGATAGATAATATTTGACATGTGAATATAATCCAATCAATTATTAGGTTAAATACCGGAGATAGTTTAAATGAAACTTGATTGTTAGTATTCGGGCTACTCATCACTATATTATCACTGACCATAAATTTCCCTTTCCGGGTCACTAGAAAATTAACGCCTCAGAATCACTAAATAAGAATTAAGTTTAAAAAAGAGAATGAGGAAATTTTCTTCACAAGTTCGCTAAAAACTGTAAAAGATGGCTTTAGTAAAAAATGTGCTTTTTTTGCAAAAAATGCAACTTTTCGATCGCCCAAAAAAGTTACATTGTTACAAAATCGAACATACTAGGTGCACAAATCAATCATGTTGGTTTTCTTGAACGCAGAGATAGATGGGAATCGCATAGTGTGGGAATCCAGTAAGATAACAAGGTATTGGTAGACCAAGATATCACTAGCGATGAATATGGAATAAGTCGTTATACGACGAAACGTCGCGAATAAACTTATTCCATATTCATCGCTAGTGATTCTACCAATACCTTGTTATCTTACATGTTGGTTTTTCTAAGTTACTTTTCCGGATAGACAAGTCGTTTTTCAATGCGTTTTTTGCAGTTATTAGAAAAGAAACTATGAGGAAATTTTTTACTCAAATTTCGACATCAGGATTTTATATAGATCGACGCAGAATTTTATGGCGAATCTTTTGAGACCAAAAAAATTTTTGACCCCGGCTAGCTCAAAGTAGGTCAAAAAGTTTTGTCTTTGATTTTGATGATTTCGGTCTCAAAAGATTTTTCATAAAATTGCGTCGACTCATATAAAATTTTTTGCAAAACTCATTCTAGAAGAGTCTAGGGTTCAATCTTTAAAATGACCCTTTTTGTTGCCCTGGAAAGAAAAGTCGATATCTCGAAAACTATGCATCGATGGAAATCATATATCCATCCGGCTGGGGTCGTTTACCCCCATACCATGCATGTATGAGCCCAGCCAAATCCAATCTTTGAAATTCAACCCTGATTGATCGAACTTGAATCTGTACGATTAAAGATCAGCTTAAAAATCAAAAGCAGTAGCGTAGCCAGACCCCTGGAAATTGGGTAGGGGGGGGGTGAGGGAGGTATATAATTGATTTTGAAAATGGGCATTTTTGAAAATTGGTTCAGGTACAAGAGGTGCTATTATATTTTAGCTTTTTGGGGCGAAAATGGCGTTTTTTGTCAAAAATCGCTTTTTTTAAATGACTAAAAACAGAATTATTAGCCAAAATTTTGCATTTTTGGGCAAAATATGTTTGAGCAAAAATGGTATTTTTGGCCAAAAAATCGCATTTTTGTGCAAAAATAGCCATTTTGGCAAAGTTATAAATGGATTTTTTTGCAAAAATGGCATTTTTTAAGATTTAAAAATTAAAAAATTAAAGACATTTTTTTCAAAAATTTGAAAAAATCTTGGCCAAGGGTAAAAATTTTCAATTTTTCCAGGAACTGACTCTCACCCCCTTGGTTACGCCATTGATCGAGACACAATTTTTTGTCTCTCCTCGAAGCGACCATTCAACATGACATATCAAAAATTCTATATGGAAAAGAGGGAGGAAGAATGTCAACATTCATTTTCTTTAGAAAAATTTTTTTAAATTTCTATACCATAGAGACTTATAAAAATAGTAAAAAAAATAGCTTCATCAGACAAATAATTGAGCCCATGTGCCGATGAATTATACAATTTTACTTCCAAGAAATAAAGAAAAATTTAGCCAAATTATCTGGCACTCAATTAACATATAGATAGTTTTTTCGGGAAATCATGAACTCAGAATTTTGAATAAAAACTTCTTTTAAATTTTCGTTTCAATAATAAATTAATATTGAAAATCAGGCAATAAAAGTAAGCAAATTTTTCTGAAAAAGTCTAGCTCTAAAACACCAAGGTCTCCGATTTTGCAAAATTTGCTTTTTTCGTGAAAAAATAGTGGTACTAAATGTTCTTCAAAACTTAGTACCACTATTTTTTCACGAAAAAAGCAAAGTTTGCAAAATCGGAGACCTTGATGTTGTAGAGCTAGATTTCCTCATCATTTTTGCGAAAAAATTTCTCAAAAATCTATTAACTTGGCGGAGAAGTAGCATTTTGAAAATTACGTGTTTTTCAGAAAAAATTTGCTTACTGTTATTGCCTGATTTTCAAAATTAATTTATTATTGAAACGAAAACTTAAAAAAAAGTTTTACTCAAAATTCTGAGTTCGTGATTTCCCGAAAAATAATTATTCTTAGTAGACCATGGTAATTTTATTAATATAATAAACATCTATGTGCTTCTGCATTAAAGTTTTAGTCGCTTTTATCTCACTCTTTTATTCATAATGACATAAAATATATACTGCTATTAATGGCAGCAAATAATTACATATGGTTGTAAATTTTCTTGGTGAAATATGAAAAAGAGGGAGGAGGTATGTCAGGCGAAATTCTAATGATCAATTCCATTAATCAGGTGCTTTATTTATGGCAGGGTATCATTAAAATATTATAATTTACTGGGATTTTTGTAAAGTTATGAAAAAAGAATTTGACGGAAAATGCAAATATCTAGATTTTTGAACTAAAAATTTAGATCTATAAAAATAAAAACTACATGGTGGCCAAAATGAACCCGATACCCCAGTTCTCAATGGAACCATCGAAGCAACAAACTTATCTGAAAAATCAACCTCCTGGGGGTAATTTTATAAAATGAATCGATTCCACTTATTTCCGAACTTTAAAATTTTTTGTATAACACTGATTCAGGTAATTTTCGCTTCAATACATCGCATGTTCCTTTATGTGGGTATAAATGTATTTTTCATCATCATCAAACGTCAATCCTCACCGTTTTATGTCTTCTCAAATGCACCCAAGGATGTGTGCAGGATATTTTATATTCTCAGCAAAATTAGTATACAGTATATTTTGAAAAAAAATCGAATAATCACCTTGATCCCCCTCTTATGTTTTGCTAAAAAATTGAAAAATATTTGAAAAAAAACGTAAATGGGACCAAGATAAATTTTCGAAAATTTTCTCTTGGGGGTCGGGCACTTTTGAAATTTTTTTGTACAGGGTGATCAATAATTTACTCACGTATTTAAAAAGCTCGCCAAAAATTGAGTTTAAGTCCATTTCAGTCGCCCGATAGCTCATTCAATAGCCACTGTCACCGAATTTTTTTAGGAAAAAAAATTATTAAAAAATATTTTATTTTCAATTTTTTAGCCCAAAAATACTAAAAAAATTACGATTTTTTGAAATTTTCCTTATTTTCAAAACTTTGCCAAAAATTGGGTATAGGACGGATTTCTTCGAGCGACGGCAATCTTGAAAGATGGGAATCTGAGAGATTTTTTACAAAAGAAATTATTGAAAAAGCTTTTAAAATCGCGGAGATATTATGCTTTTTTTCAATTTTTGCACTTTTTTTGGAAATAAGGAAAACATCGAAAAAAAGCATAATTTTCAAAAAATCATATCTTCGCAATTTTAAAAGCTTTTTCAATAATTTCTTTTGTAAAAAATTCCTCAGATTCCCATCTTTCAAGATTGCCGTCGCTCGAAGAAATCCGAACTATACTCGATTTTTGGCAAAATTTTGAAAATAAGGAAAATTTCAAAAAATCGTAATTTTTTAGTATTTTTGGGCTAAAAAATTGAAAATAAAATATTTTTTTAATAATTTTTTTCCTAAAAAAATTCGGTGACGGTAGCTATCGAATGAGCTATAGGGCGACTGAAATGGACTTAAATTCGATTTTTGGCGAGCTTTTTAAATACGTGAATAAATTATTGATCACCCTGTACATATGGATGTGCAAGTGTGACCCCAATTTTTGTGTTTAACATCCCATATTTGGACATTTTTTGGTCCACCATCTCTATTACTTTCCTTGCAAAATCTTTATTACTTATGAAGTGATCTTAATTACTTATAAAAACATTATAACACACATGTTAAGCACAATTATAGCCATTTAATGGCACTATAGGAGTCGTTGACAGCCTTCGATCGATGTGTTTTCTGCAAAAAAATTCTTTTGCAGAATTCTTAACTTCCACATGTTGTGTCGCGTAAATTACACTGTTTGTAACACCAGCCATTAGTAAGCAAAAAATGTAAAAAATATCAACTTTTTTGAAAAGTTCCAATCCACCGATTTCTCCGATGCCAATTAGAGCACTAGGAAAGAGCATAAAGCTGAATCCAGAAATCATTAGACATGAAGACAGGTGATTGGACTAAAAATTGATTTTTTAAAATTTTTGAAATTAAAAATACCTCCTGAAATGGATCTGAAATTGGATCATTGTCATAAAGTTTGGCTTTAGACCGTTTTCTGGCCTCATAAACAACCGTTAGGGAGAGTACAATACCTATAGTGCTTATGAGCTAAAATTGAGTTTTGAAATTGTTATATATGGAATTTCTCGCAAAAGATAAGTTCATCGCATATGGTGCAGTGGCAAGCATCTCATTTTGTACTCAAATGATCGAAGGTTCGATCTTCCTACAAGGGAGAAAATTTTGACAATTCAAACAAAGTTGTTAAAGAAAACTCTCCATAAAATTGGATATAGAATTTTTCTTTTTCGTCTTGAAGCACTATCCACTGAGCCATATGTGCCAAAAGAAATTTATTTTTAGCACCTACCATGTTGCTAGCACTCCAATGAGCGTTAAAATTAGGGCTTGTAAAACAGCCAATTGTTCCACATCCTGGTCCTGGCTTTACGTTGCTTAACAAAAATTCTAAAACTATGTCCAGCATGGCGAACAAAACGCCAAGAAGTAACGTTAAAATTGAATTCAAAACATGATTCTTTTCTAGATAATAAACTGGATAGCAGATGGCCTGAAAGAAAAAAGAATCATAAAGGGAATGGGTAGAAAAGCCTGAGTCTAGCCTAAGCCTAGCCTTAGCCTAGCCTTAGCTTAAGCCTTAACCTAGCCTTAGCCCAAGCCCAAGCCTAAGTCTTTTATATCATATACAAATCGTTTTCTAAAATCATTGTATACATTTTTAATGAGTTCAAAATTTGTGATGTTGTCTAATTTTTATTTATTAGGTCGACCCAAAAATTATCCCCCCCCCATAAAAATTCCTGAGAAGGGTTTATATAGGCAAGGCAGGCGCAACTTCCAAGTTTTTAAATAAATATGCTCACTTGATATCGATCTAGTGCTATAGCCAATGTGATAACAAGATTTATTTTAAATTGCACCAATAATGGCAAGCCTGTGTCAAGCACTAACAATTGCTCATAGTTCAATTCTATAGGATTCCAATTTATGATATAGTTCAATGTATAGGGCAATGCTGAAATTTTTTTCCAAAAATGATCATTTTTTAGGTCTCCTTTACCACAGATTGCAAAAAGGCCATCTGTAAGGGCTAGCAAGAAAAGTAGCCTCAACGAGGTGTTCTTTCGTAGTTCTTCGGATCTAAATTTTTTGATAAGATATCAGTTCTGGTAAAAAAAGAATAGCCACTGGTGATTAGAGAAGGGTACCCCCCCCCCCCCCCCCCCCCTCCCCCAATCGGTAGCAGCGTTTGGGGCGTAAGAAGGCTATAACACAAGGACGTAGCTGTAGAGGGAGGGGCATCGAGGACGGTGCTCGAAAGCCGGAAAAAACCTAAGGGTCCTCTTATGTTTTGAAAATTTTGAAAAAAAATATCATTTTGATCAAAAATTTCACTATTTTTGATCAAAAATACCATATTTTTTCAATTTTTATATATACCAATTTTTCATTTGGGCAAAAAAGTGCCGCCTTCATACTGGACGCCCAGCAATGTCTTTGCTATAGCATCCTTCCCAATCGGTCAAAGAGTGAAAAAAACAAAGAATTCTGACCATCAGTATGAGAGAATTGTATTCACCATGCAGAAAAAACTTACCTTATAAACAGGAATGTTATTAAACCATTTCCTACCATTGACAAAGCTTGCAAAAATACAATTAAAATATAAGCATCTAAAAAGAAATAGAGCTCAAATGATGCCCCTGGCTCCATCTCTGCTTCAAACAAAGTAAGAAAGCTTATCAAGAAAATCTTAAACTTTCGGCGAGAATGGAGAGGCGGTTAGATTATAGGGATCAAAACTCAGTGTTACTAATGAAACCTTTAAGTATTCAAGATGATCTTATCTCTATGGCTTTGGCAATCTGAGAATCACTTGCAAAGCTTGGTTTCAATGAAACATCAGCGTTAAGAAGATTTTTTTAGTTTTGAAGCCATTGAAAAGCGGGTTTTAATATACTGTATACTAACTTTTCTGAGAATATAAAATATCATAGACATATCCTTGGGTGCATTTGAGAAGACATAAAACGGTGAGGATTGACGTTTGCTGATGATGAAAAATAGATTTATAGCGGAGCTTCGAATATGTCTGATTTCAAAATTGAAAATAGCGCTGGTATTATGTTCCTCATGTTGGAAAAAAGCAAAAATGAATTCGGATTTTAGTCGGAAAACCGGCTGTCTAGGGATTTTTCTAAGCGGAAAATCGATGGCGCGCATTTTCGAATCATGAAAAAATTTCCTTGATACTGATTTAAGCGATTTCGTATGAGACATTTTTAATGAGTATACACCTACAGGGGTAACTTCCCGTGGTCAAAATCAAAAAATTCCTTCAGATTCGAGTTCCTCATGTCGAAAAACCCCCAAGTACGAAAAATCTGCGGATTTGTAGTAATTTTTGAAAATTAGATTTTTTTAACACTTGTAAAAAATTTTTCTCGGCTCAGAAATGCGCGCAATCGATTCCCCGCATGGAAACCCCTGGAGGAGTCATTTTCGTACAGGGGTTGTCCTTAAGGACTAATCCAGTAATTTATAATCATATGAAAAAATGATATATTCGGAAAGATCATGAAAAATGGAGTATTTTTTGTTTTTACGGCATATTCTGAATCATTGTAGTTTTCGAGATAATTGCGTTTGAAATGTTGAATTTGGTACAAGCTCTTCGTTGTAATACACAAACTTTTTTGAATTGTGTATTACAACGAAGAGCTTGTACACAAATTCAAAATTTCAAACGCAATTATCTCGAAAACTACAACGATTCAGAACATGTCGTAAAAAAAAAAAATGCTTCATTTTTCATGATCTTTCCGAATATCAACAAAAATGGCAACTTTTTCCCCACTGGACTGGTCNAAAAAAACAATATTTATGATCGAGTAGTAAAAATCTTTGATGCTACAGTTTGAAACACATGTTGCGTTTCATTTGCATTCGAACTTGATATAGCCGTATTTGAAAATACTGCTTTAGTAGCATTTTTAATCTCTACATGCAGTGTCATATAAATCACACAGTTTGTCACTCCAGCTAGCAAAAGGCATAGGATATAGAAAGGTCCAACCGTCTTAAAAACTGGAACACCACACATCTCAGCTATGCCGACTAAAGCACTCGGAAACATCATAAATATTATTCCTGTGAGGAGAATACCCATTGATAGCCGATTGGCCTGAAAGAAGTTCTATACAGGGATTTTGTGATTTTATAAAAAATTTACTTGTTGAAGTTGTCGGTCTTCTTTGGTCCCTTGTTGGGTCTGGACTTTCTTATTTTTCTTTTGGATTTTTTTGAGTTCATAATAGACAAAACAAGTAAATAAAATTCCTATTGCACCAATAGTCTAAATTTATCATTTTTGGCTATCTTCTGCGTGTAAAGCAGACGTGATAACCACTACACCAATAATTTTCGGGGAGTGCCGTTATATCGGGGTGCCATTATAACGAGACTCGACTGTATGGTCATTTTTAGGAAAAAATTTGGGTCCAAAATTCATGAAAAATGATAAAGTGGAACTTTTCGCTGTAAATAAAAATTACAAATATCATACCATGTTGCTAGCACCCCAATAAGCTTTAAAAGTTGGGCTAACAAAACATCCAACTGCTGCACACCCGGGAATTTGTTGAATATCTGTTAACACATATTCTAGGATTACGTCTACGGAGGCAAAAAGTATCCCAATAAATAGGGTTAAAATGGTGTTCAGAATTTGGTTTTTGCCTCGATAAAATACTGGAAAGCGCATGGCCTAAATTTTTGGTTTACATACCCAAAAACTGGGTTTTTGCGATTTTTAACAAATCTTTCAAGTTTTATCAAAATATCCCTATAGGGGATTTTCTATGCGTAGAATCGATTGAGCGCATTGCTAAACCTTAAAAATGCTTCACTGGCCATGTTTAGCCTTTCACTTCAATGCACACGCCTTTTCCCTGAATCAGGGTCAAAGAAGCGTTTTCGGCTATATGTACAATCGATTTTTCGCATAGAAAAACTCCCTATATAGTTATTTTTGTGAAAATTTTAGAAAAAATAGTGCAAAAATCTTTTTTTGGGAGATATATGGCATAAATGTGAGGTTCATTTTCAAAAATTTGCGTGGAAAGAGGTATAGGGACAACTTCTTTGTCGATACTTACCCCAACATCCCAGCAAATATTGGGGGGAGGGTATAGGTAGGCAAGGTCCATTTTTAAATTGGGGGGGGGGNATACTCTATTATTAAGGGTAGGATACCACGGCGGCTGAAAATCGGCAAAAGTGTTTCTACCCGGGCAATCTATAGTAAAATACACTTCAGGGTGCTATTTAAGGCCTAAAAACATACCCTAACGTTTCTTCCAAAAAGATGAAAATTCGCATTTTTGTATCCCGATGGACTCTGGTTCGACTACCAGCCAAACATTACATAGCGGAAAATACCTATTTTAATAAAAAATTATGGTCAAGATGAACGTTTCATTCAAAAATTCGCTCGGATTCGTGTTCCTCGCATAGAAAATAGGATATATATGTGTTTTTTGCGGAAAAACAAAACATGCAAAAATTTATTAACGGGGCTGGGAGTCGAACCAGGACCCCTTGTGGTCCAAAAATGCGAATTTTAACTTTCTCGAGAAAACGTTAGGGTATATTTTTTAGGATCTAAATACCACCCTGAAGTGTATTTCACTATAGATTGCCTATCTAGAAACATTTTTCCCGATTTTCAGCCACCGTGAGACACTGCGTCCCCGAGCCATATTTTTATCATACTTGAAGCCTGTCCAAAGCAATCGACAACGTAATAATTAAATTTATTTTAAACTGTATAGTAAGTGGCAAACTTGAGGTAATTATATACATTGCATTATAGTTCAATTCTATGGGGTTCCAAAGAGCTATGTAATAAATTATATATGGCAAGGCTAAATTTGTTCTTTTAATAGATATTTTTCTTTTAATAGATCAAAGTCATGCTTACATAAAAATGCGAACAACCAATCTGTGAGCGAGAGTAAAAAGATTAGTCTTAAAGCAGAACTTTTTCGTAATCTTTTGGATCTAAATTTATGCAAACTTTAGGTTTTATCAGACAAATAAAAGAGGTAATACTAGGAAGGCGACAAGTGAAAAAATCCCCCCATAAAAGGGGGTCACTCCTACATCCTCCCATCTTCCGGATGGGGGTGACCTCATTTTCAGAAATTCTTCGTTCTCCACTGGACAAGGTGATATTTTTTGTGTATTTTGTCGTTTTCATCGCCCTCGTTTTAAAAAATTCAAATTTCCTCCAATTTTAGAAAAAAAACCGCCGTGTATGACGTAACACACATTTTAACTAGTGCCAATGACGAGATAATCTCATGAGTGAAGGGAGGAGGGGGGGGGGGCAAAAAATTTACCCCCCTCCCCATCCAGGTGCACTTATATACCCCTCGTTCTATAATTCTATAACATACTTTAAAAACAACACTATAATAAATCCATTTCCAAAAATTGATAAAATTTGTAAAATTAAGATAAAAATATTGATACCCAAGTAGTAATATGGACTCATGTCATCACTCATTTTGTATAAACATTCTTGTTTTTTTGGTAATGACCTAGATTTTTATCACTTGACTTAACTTTATATTAAACAAAATCTTACTTCTTGGAACTCGAAAGTTAAAAATATTTATTATAAAATAAAAATTTTATTGAAGTAGAAAATTTTTATTGAAGCAGAAGATTTTCGTAGACGAATTTTAATTTCTTTAATCCTACTACATTAAACATGTATAGTTTGTTTCAACTCACAAGTCCATCACTTATTCCTGATCCCGGTAAGATGGCAGGCAACATTAAGTTTTACGGGTCGAGGGTTCGAATCCCGTTGGATGATATAATTTTTTAGAAGTCTTTTTTAAGATCAGGGAAAAAATTTTTTAGGAAAATAAAAATAGGCAAAAATTTTACAAAGTATAATTTAAAATTTACGATAAAAATTTGGTTCAACTTTGATAACTTTATCGCCACGGAATCGAACCTGACGATCTCAACGTTGCTTAACTTGCCAGATCGGATGGGATCGCTTCTTACCGAGATCGGGAAATTATTGTGAACTTGTGAGTTGAAACAGACTATAAGTGTGTCCATACGATCTCGGGAACGGTAGATTTAAACTGCCAACGCTAGAACAAAGGTTGTAGGGGTAATGAGAGAAGACGATTGACACCAAAATGATCGAAATCGGATAAAAAATTTTTGTACTCGGGGGTTTTCGTTTGTGGGGAAACATGAATCCGAAGAAATTTTATGATTTTGATTATTATAGGAGGTGGCGCTCAAGAGTGCCGCTCGGGGGTACCGCTTGGGAGCACTGCTCGAAATCGAAGCCGAGCCAGCACTGTAGGCGCTCGGTTTCCAGTTTATAGTAACAAAATGGTAATTCTCTCTTTCAAAGTGCGCGCTGCTGAAACCTTGATTTTTCTGGAATTTCATATATCCCTTTGCGCAGAGAAAAAAATCAATGTTAGAATAAAAGAATAATATAAAATTGATATAAACAATTAGGGAATTTATTACGAGAAATTTGATCAAATATATTAGCATGCCTCAAGTATAAATTATTTCTTGGAAAATTCGTCTCTTAGACGTCAAGAACACCCAAGGCAGCAAAGCAGTAATTTAATAAGAAAAAATCAATCAAAATATACTAGTAAAAATTGGACGGGTATAACGAATATTTTATGTGGGAACGTTTATGTTAGTAGGGGCATACACGAAGAGGGGTACCTATGTCCCACGAAGAGGGGTACCAGATCTGGCACCCCAACTCAAATGGTCAGATTCAATCATACCCAGTGGCGTAGGGATAAGAGTTGGATAGGAGGGAGCACCATCTCAAAATCATAAGGGGACCCTTATGTTTTTTTCAATTAAGGGGGGATACTCGCCCCGGGTTCCCCCTTCCATACACCACTAATTACCCGCCCCCCTCAAGCAGGCCCGTAGCTACGTTGGGGCTTCGGCCCTCCCCCGAAATAAAAAAAATGAACTTTTTTTCCAAATGGTGTTTTTGACTTATGTTTTTGCCCAAAATTTTGAAAATTTTTTTCTAAAATCATAATGGCCTCCCATTGTGATTTTTCACCAAAATTTTAAATTTTTTTGCCAAAAACTCCCAAAAATTTCCATTTTTTTCAAAACTCATCATTTTTTACCAAAAATGGTCAATTTCTGAGCATTTCCAGCTTAAAAACAAGCATTTTCCAAAAAATTGTCGTGAAAAAATTACATGGGGAGACCCTTATGTTTTGGGAGCCGTTTTGGGGCCGCCCCAAAAAGGACTCCTAAAGGAAATCAGAGCCATAATACATTTTTCATCGCTCAATTCTTGCGGGAATCGATTCTCCGTTCATAAAAATCCCCTAGGACACAAATTTGTAGAAAGTGGAAATTGTTTAATTGCAATAATTAGGTATAAAACGTTATGACAGAGCTTTTTAAACGCCCTGTAGTAGTAGGATTACACTTTTTTATTAATAGAAAAGTAATTCTCTTTTGAAACTCACAAGACATCGGTATCAAAACAAGGCATTAATGGGCCTATGAAAAGTAATTTCTAGATATCGAGCCCATTCATTAAACTTTAAATAAATTACATATTCATGGCGATAAATGTATTAAAGTTGTTCGTAATTTATTATTATAATAAATTCACAGACATGTGCTTATACAATACTTTTTTATACACTTATGAAACCAATTACTAATTATTTATTTTTCTAGGGAATAATAAAAGTTTATGGTTTTCCACTGTGGAGAGGGAATAAGTTAGAACAACCATAAAAATGAACGGCATTGATATTCAGGGTGTAACAGATGGATTCCCCGATTTTAAAAATTCAGTGCTTCGCGAATTTAAGTGATTTTAACATGCGGTCTTTTGCAAGTTGCTAAGTCAAGTACAGGGTACCGTAATATCGAGAATCCACTGCATTAGAGTTTTTAAAAATAATTTGAACAAGACCGCATGTTAAAATCATTTGAACTCGTAAAGCACTGAATTTTTGAAATCGGGGAATCCATCTGTTACACCCTGTAGATTTTTAAGAGATCTGGACACCACACTCCCAAGGTTTTCGCAATACACGAATATTGAATTATTCAAATTTTGAAAAATCGCGCAAAAATCTCGTTTTTAAATCATTTCGAATAAAAATATCAATATTTACAACAAAATAATTAAGTAAAATTTCTTATTATCACGAATTTTGCTTCCTATTTGAGTCTTGAACAATTTGACTAGTGGCACTGACAACAATTCCAGGCCCAACAGTATTATTTTTTCGCCGAATCACTTGTATTGCCGCTCGTTTCAACTCCATATGAAGTGTTACATAAATAATGCTGTTGATAAACCCGGTTAACAATAAACAAAGCGTGTAGAAAGGTCCCCAATCACGAAAAATAGGGTAGCCAAGTATGGATGTGATGCCGACTAGGATACTTGGTGTCATGACAAAGAGGAGAGAGATGATCATGATGAATATTGATAGTCGGTTGGTCTGGAAAAGGATTACAAATTAAGATGAAAAAGGAATAGTGGGAAAAAGTACCGGTGGGCAAGGAACTAAAAAAATTTTTGGAAAAAATAGCCACTTTTGACGATTTTCGGTGAAAAAAATGTCATTTTTTATTGAAAAATTGGAATTTTTTCAAAAATTTTTAAAAAATGTCTTATACCTGAAGAGAAAATTTTTTTCAACTTTTTTAATTTCCACGAACATCGCAAAAATTGTAAAAAATTTTTGAGGGGTGTACCCCCATAAAAGTGGTGTCGATCGTCTTCTCTCATCGTCCACTACAACTTTTGTTTTAGCACCCAGGGTTTAAATCTATCGTTCCCGAGATCGTTTATACAGACTCATAGACATCTTTACACGTTTATAGTAGTAGGATACCTGCTGAAGCTGCTTCTCTCTATTTGACCCATTTTCCCTTTTTCTTCTAAATTTCCTCAACTCATATGCAAAGATTATCGTTAGCACCACTCCAATGCCACTTAATATCATGTTGCCTAAACCCCAATAAGTTTTAAAGTCGGTACTCATAAAACATCCTCCTGCTACACATTCATGTATTGAAGTATCTATTTTTAAAGTATAGGTTAATACGATATCAATAGCTGCCCAACATATTCCTATACATAGGATAATATAGATATATAAAGTTTGTTTCTTGTTCCGGTAATAAATAGGGTAGCGAATCGCCTAAAGAGAAAAATCATACAGTATATGATAGGGTAGGGTCGGTTAGGCTAGACTAGGATAGGATAGGCTAGACTAGACTCGGCTAATTCTAGGCTAGAATAGGCTAAACTAGGTTAATTCTAGTTTAGGCTAGATTAGGCTATACTAGGATAGGCTAGGATAGGATAGTCTAGTCTAGACTAGGCTAATTCTAGGCTAGTCTAGATTAGGACTTAGGCTAGGCAGAGCGAAGCCCCTTTGTGACTTACCTGTATCCTATCCAGTGCTATTCCTATCATCAACATTAAATTAACTTTAAACTGAATTGTTAAAGGTATCCCTGAAGCTACAACAAATATTCCATCATAATCAATCTTATCCGGTGTCCATTTAATAATAAAATAAATAATTTGAGGTAACACTAAAACTTTATTTTACAGGGTGATCACCAAAAAATGGTAATTTTGCGATTTTTTCAAATTTTTTAATTTTCAAAATAACTGTATAGGGTTTTTCTATGTGAGAAATCGATTGTGCGCAGGACCTACGAAAACGCTCCTTGACCCTAATTATCATATTTTCGCTTCAAAGATACATTTCTTCCCTGAATCAGAGAAGCGTTTTCAAGATCTGGGAATACACGCAATCGACTTCTCGCATAGAACCCCCCACCTTCTATAGAGTTATTTTAGTGAAAATTAAAAAACTTGAAAAAATCGCAAAATTTCCATTTTTTATGGGGGCACCTTGTACTAACTTTGTTAATAATTTTTATTCCAAAAACATACTTGCAATAGCAAAAATACAATCTGTCAAAGCAAGTACAAAAATAAGCCGTAGACCCACAAGTGTCCTTAAACGACTATTTCTAAATTTTATAATTGTGTGTCGATTTTTGTAAGGCAAAAAATTACCGATAAAAAAGGAAGATTATGAACCCATTTCCAATAATTGACAAAACTTGTAGGAAAATAATTAAAATACTTAGACCCAAATAATAATCTTGTTTGAACATTTTCGTACTATTTGGTTTTTAATAGTTATTAAAGGGTTCATAACTTATTGGCCATAAGTACATATTTTAAACTTTTCTTCTAAAATACAAAAAATAAGAGGCATACAATCGGGAGTCAAAAGTTGCCTGTAAAACAATTCCCTTTAATAACAATTGCTCCCCTTCCCTTCTTTCACAATTGTCTCACGTTCTAGCTGGGTGAGGATTGAAGGCCCCAGGGCTATAGCTAGGGGGATGCATGCCCATGCCCCCCCCCAAAACCGAAATTTCTTTAAAAAAAATTGAAAATGAAAATTCTAAGAAAAAAAATGAAATTTTGATAAATTTCTTAAAGGAGGTAATCTTTACAGCCAGGTCTCCGAAAATAATTTTTTAGCAAATTTTTGTGGAAAAGATCCTTCCAGATTAATTTTGATGCGAAAAAGCGTTTGTGCGCACTCCCGAAGCTTGAAAATGCTTCCCTGACCCTTATTCAGGGAAATAAGAGTGCGTATTGAAGCGAAAATATGAAAATTTTGGATCTTTCTTCTAAAATTATCTTTCTGGGGGTTATTTTATGCGAGAAATCGATTCTGCGCATCTGCGAATCGATTTCTCGCATAAAATTAACCCTAGAAAAGCATTTTTGCAAAATTCCAAAAAAATTTTTTGAAGATGCTACTGCAAAGTTTACCCCCTCATAAAAATTTTCATTTTTCTTCCCGAAAATTTAAAATTTTCAGATTTGGGAGGGGAATAGGTTCACCATTTTCTTCCACATAGTTACGGCGCTGAACACTCATAATTTTTAGAGAGACCAGGTGTATAAAATACAGAGACTAGGAGTATAAAATGATCATAGTTATAAAAACAACCATAAAATCTGCTCAATTTTTGAAAGCAATAAAATGGCATTTTGGCCAAAAATCGCATTTTTTGGCAAAAATATCTTTAAAATAAACATATAAGACAATAATAATTTGACGAAAATTTTAAAAATTTAAAAATAAAATAACGCCATAATGACAAGAAGTTTCAGCGATAAACATAAGAAAGACACATAAAAAATTCCATATCAGGAAATGTGTATGTGTAAGCATAAAGTACAAAAGCAAATTCTTATTCATTCTTTGTCGTGGGCCATATATAAAAGACGAGGTGATTAATATTTTTTTATGAATGTCAAAATTTTATGCTTGAAAAAATTAAATGACCTAAAAAATTCGAATTTTCAAAAAGTTCACCAAATCGGCTGATTTTTTGTACTCAGGGGTATTTCGATATTTGGAACTCGAATCCGAAGGAAGTTTTTGATTTGGACCACGGGGAGGTAACCCTACTAATGGAATATTCCAGAAAAGGTCTTTTCTTTGTAAGCTATTTTTGATCATATTCCCTAGGGCTAGGAGAAAAAATAACAGCAGATTCGTGTTCAGCGCATAGAGAAACTCTAGGAGGGTTGAAAATTTCGTCAAAAATCGACTTATATAGCCAAATATCAATAGTTTAAAAGGCACTAGGCGTTTGGTTACCGTTATGGTTATAGCTCAAAAAACATAACTTTATTGACAAAATTGCCCAGAATTTTGTGCTTTGCAAGATAGGCTCTTTAAAAAAAATCTATTTTTGTGACCTTTAAATTTTTTCTTATGGTCTTTTAAATTTTCTCTTTTGCAAGTCTATACAAAGATCAGCATTCTTGTCATTTACCTCAAATATACTTGTAACAATAAGTCTATTAAGAGTGTTCATTTTTCCATTTTGTCTTTTTTTCATTCAATGATGAGTACTAATTTTTTAAAGTGTTTAAAACAAGTTTTCTTTTTTAAATTTTTATCTTGTTTTGCACTTTTATCTTTGTTTTGCAAATTTTTGCAAATTCAATTTCTAAACATGTACTTTTCTACCACGCCTATAATTGTTCTTCAAGTATAACAATATACAAAGTTTATGCTCTGATTATTCCGTATAAAAGTTGGAAAGAAGTGGAAAAAGTTCAAAAAGAGTTTTCATTTTTGTATTTTTAACAAGCCATGGCTAAATTAAATAAATATTTCTTTTTGTGTTTGACTATTTTCGTCGTGTTAGCTATGTCAACACCGATTTTGGTAAATATATAGGGTATCTTCTACCAACATATAAAATTTATCATCCATAGTGCAGTGTCAGACGTCTCACTTTATGCTCAAATGGTCGAGAGTTCGATACCGATGGATCAAAAAAACTTTTTTCATCGATTCAAAAAAGTTGTTATAGAACTCCCCTCATAAAATTGGTCGCAGAATTTTTGTTTCATTTGTTTTTCTTGAATCATTATCCCGCCATACGGTCGCTATCCCTAACAGGATTGAACCCTCGACAGTATGGCTCAGTTATAGTGTTTTAAGAGGAAAATGAGTTTTAAAAATCTACAGACAAACAATTTTATAGGAAGTGGATTTAATACTTTTTTTAAATCGAACAAAAATTTTTTTGACCATGGTGGGATCGAACTTTGAGTATAAAGTGAGGCGCTTTTCACGCCATGGAAATGTTTTTCTTTTCGGAAAATGCCATAAAAAACAATTGATTAAGAATTTTATATAAATTTTTTTTAGAATAATCGATTGAGCGGGTTGAACAATCGTATTAAAAGAAATCCGGTAAGAAATATGTACAAAAATATTAGGAAAACTAGGGAAAAGGGCCATCCCAATATTACGTTATCATGTTGGGGTGGGGTCAGCCCTTTCCACAATAAGTTGATAACGCTAGTGCATTTTTGGTAACGTGGGGGAGGGGTAAAAAATTCGAAAAAATTGATAACGTAATATCTGAACATCCCCAAGGCCCCAGGATTTATACATCCCAAAAAAGTTTTCATTCTTTTCCGATTCTATAGCACTCCTTTCCCACTAAAAGTTCGAAGAAATTTATTTAGGATAAAGAAGGATGTGATGAATTTACTGCATGGTCATGCTTCTTCTACAAGTCGGGTAGAGAATATTGGAAACATCATAGCAAGCAATGAAAATACCTTCTGGAGTTACTACACAATAGGAGCCACCCATGTGAAAAAATTTTCAAACTTTTTTCTGGAAATGACCCCTCTAGAGGTAAAAATATGCGGGGAATCCGAATTTGACATTTTCAAAGCGAAAAACGCTTCCCTGCTCCAGAGAAGGCCTGTGTATTTAAACAAAAAGTCACAAAAATGCGACTTTTCACTCCAATATATAGGTCTTCCCTGAATCAGGGAAGCATTTTTTTGCTTCGAAAATGTCACATTCAGATTCTTCGCATGTTTTTACCCCCTAGAGAGGTCATTTCCAGAAAAATTTTTTGACAATTTTTTCACGTGGGTGACCCCTATTGTGTAGTAGTTCCTACTTTCTTTAGACAATTTATTTAAGTGTAATTTTTTACCAATGAAGAATAAATCTTTTTTTATATAAGGAATCTCCGTTGAAAAGACTAAAGAACCATACCCACGAAAATAGATTTTTATAAAAAGTAGCCTTTATTGACCAAAGTTGCCCAGAATTTTATGCTCTACAAGATATGTACTTTTAAAAAATCTATTTTCGTGGAATGTCCTTTAAGGTCCCTTTGAGTTTTCTGCATAAAATTTTTGAAAAATGAAAATTCAAAATGGCTCCCTGTCGGTCTCCAGTTTACTTTGTTGAGAAATTCTGTTTACTCCAAATTTCGAGAACCAACAAATTTACATGTTTTTAGTAAACTTTTGTGCTGTTTACGCTTATAGCACACAAATTATGCTCCGAGCACAAATAACCCATAGCTGTGATCCACCAAATCTTCCTTATCAGCTTGTTTACTATACCAAATAGTAAAACTTTCCAAATTTTCTATTTTTATCACAAATATTTCGTTGAATAAACAAAAATAAGAATAAGGTATATAAATAAAGTCGATGATCAACATGAAGCTTATCAAGTTT
This sequence comes from Acrobeloides nanus, assembly GCA_900406225.1. Taxonomy (NCBI): domain Eukaryota; kingdom Metazoa; phylum Nematoda; class Chromadorea; order Rhabditida; family Cephalobidae; genus Acrobeloides; species Acrobeloides nanus. The sequence goes on from OZJO01021646.1 coordinate 26,900, forward strand.
TCACTATGCGAGTTTTATTTATAATTTTGTTGGCTTTAAGTGTTTCGTTCTTTTTCCCTTACCCGCTTGAAGGAAAGAGTAGTGAGGAGACAAACGTGGGATCAACTAGAAAGTTGGGACTCGAAAAAGTGAAGGCGATTTTGAACTTGCTTAAAGAAGTTTTATTCGAGAAATTTGACAAAGATGCTTTTACAGCGGGAATGATTCATTTTGCTAAAGGTATGGATGCATAGACAAGCAAAAAAACATGCACTTCTCACGGCGGTTGTTTTGGCAAAAATTGGCGGAAACTCGAAATTTTAAGAACGAGTAATTTCGGAACATTTTAATTTCGGGCCGGGATTCGAACCCTTGACCTATAAATGAAACCCTGTCACACTAACCTCTCAGCCATGTAATCCCTTAGCGTGTTGGTACAAAATCTTGTTTTACTCGTCTCGTTGAGTCTAATGGCTTTACTCGTTTTTAAAATTTCGAGTTTCCTCCAATTTTTACCAAAAACCGACGTGCTAGTAAAATGTTAATTTTTAGCATTTGGTGACAAAGAAATCCTCGAAACATGGTATAAGGTAAAATATATTCCCGTTTCTTTAGCTTGCATCCAAATCCCTCTTTCTAGCTCCCCGAAGCCGAACGCAAATGTATCATAAAGTCAAAAGAAGCCATTCATTTGAAGATCCTTTCCGGGGAAATATGTGTCACTCCAGATGAAGCCGTTAAAATAATCCAAACGGATTGTCCAAACTCAAGTGATCAACTTCAGAAAATCTATGAAAGGAAATTAGCAAGAATGCAGGAATGTATGAAAGAGATTAAGGCACACTTGGCAAAATTACCTGAATCAGTGAGATTGGTCTTTGAAATGGTAAGGATATATATTAAATTTGAAGGAAAAAAACGATTATGGGGGTGTTGTGGACGTGGAATAACAACATGGAAACGTTTCCAATTTCTGTTTTCGAGAAATTTGGAAATATTTTCGGAAACGAAAACGATTGAATCAGGCAACAAATTTTATGCTTCATGACCAATCGTTTCAATAAACACGATTTTATTGAAAATCAGGCAAAGTTAGAGTTGCATAAAATTTGTTGCAAATTCAATCGTTACCGTTTCAGGTAATTTGTGCAACCATTGGGGGTATGACACTTATGAGTTATTTTTTAGCTCTTTACCGCTCTCCGAAACCTCAAACAAGATTGTAATTTCCGAAGCCGTGAAAAAGTTTTTGCTGAACTTTTGCCTGTTTTGGAACAAAGACTGAAGGTTCCACAAGCTGATTTGGAAAAATTCGCTGAACTTTGTCCAGATCTAGCACCTGTTCTAACAGGTATAAACTTTTATTTTTAAAATTTCCCTAATTGTCGTTTTGGTATTGACAGACATTTCGTTTCAAAAAACAAATTTTTATTGAATCAAGCAATAAAAATTAGTTTATTGAAACGATTGACAAAAGCTGAAAAAATAGCTACTTTGTAGTTTCAAATAGGGCTGCGCGTAGGCGGGATCCCGTCCCGCAAATACCGCCCGCACCATTTTTTAAGAAAAAATCTCGCCCCGCAATCCCGCACGCACATTTTTAAAAATCCCGCCCCGCAAATTGAATAATCCCGCAATGTCTTTTTTTTCATCGAAAATTGGGCAAAATCGACCGTTTTTAAGTGATTTTTTCATTGACATTGACCATTTTTAACCAAAATTTTCAATTTTCGTGTCATTTTTTGCTTAAAACTCTTGTTTATTCTACAAAAATTTTTATCATCTGGAAAAAACTAACGATTTTATACATTATAAATGCATTTATTGTCTTAACCAATTTTTTATCAACAAAATTTAACCTTTTTAACCCCGCAAAAAATCCCGCGAGATCCCGCCCGCAAGCTTTTAAAAATCCTGTCCCGCAAAAAATTTTTGAAAAAATCCCGCCCGCAGGCCAACGCGCAGCCCTAGTTTCAAAAACAAAATTTCTTCCTTTTCAAAATTCAGATTTTACTTTTTTTAGGAGACCTCAAAAAATACGTCGAAATGAATATTCGTGCTCTCATCAAGTACTTCAAAACCGGAAAGTTCTGTTTCTTGCAACACGTCGATTTTATGCGATTTTTTACCAAATTAACTCCATTCTGGAGAGAAAAAGTGCAAAAATTGTCTCAACTAATTGCAGATAAAGAAGAACAAGGTTTTGAAGACTTTGTAGTGAAAGGAATCGAGAAAGCAGTGCCAGAATGTGTTGATAAAATGGAGAAATTTTTGGAGGAATGCGTCGAAAGTAGAGATTAGAGATCCAAGAGAATGACTGCAGATTTTACAGATTTTTAATCATTCTTTTGGACTTCTGTGCAGTGGAGTAGCCAGGGGGCTATAGCCCCTCCCGAAATCCGAAAAATTTCCCTCTTAGTCCCCTTACTAAAAAGCAGAAAACCAGTTCCTCCTCCGAAATTTTTTCTGGCTACACCCCTGCTTCTGTGTATTATATATTATTGTATGTTTT
>OZJO01021654.1:0-15573 GCA_900406225.1 Acrobeloides nanus
TGTAGTGAATTTTAAAGTGTACTACACGTACCCGTACACAAATGTTTTTTTCGTGTATTTAATTTTTTTCAAAAATTTAAAATTTTGTCAAAAATTTTGAATGTTTGAAAAAATTTTGAATTTACGAAAATTTTTAAATTTTTTGAAAAATTTTTCAATTTTTAAAAAATTTTGAATTTTTGAAAAAAATTAAATACACGAAAAAAACATTTGTGTACGGGTACGTGTAGTACACTTTAAAATTCACTACACGTTAAACGTGTAGTACACATACACGTACACGAAAATCTTACACGTTTACATCCCTGTTTGTAAACTCAAAAAATAATGTCATTATGAGATTCTCCATAGTTTATTATCCTAGCGAAAAAAATCGCGTCTGAAAAGCTTTTCTAGAAGTCGAGATAAACTGCTTTGAAGTTTGATCGAAGTTTTTTCCACTACTGTATGTCGTTCGACAAGTTTCCAAATTTATTATAGGAAATAATTTTTTTCTACGTAGCGAAATGAAATTTTTTTTCTCCGACAAGTCATATTGGGATACTTTAATTAAATAGTCAAGTGTTATGATTAAAAAAATAATAAGTTTTAGTAACCATGCTACATTAACGGAAATTTTTTTTAAACGCTAATTTTACAAAAATACACGTACACGTTACTACACGTTAAACGTGTAGAGTATAATACACGTTTACATCTCTGTTTACAAATCAGGTTTTCGTTGTAAGACATAATTTTTACAACCACTATAATCGTTTTGAATACGAACTTTAAAAATTACAACACTTTTGGCATTTAAATGTTTTGTGCAATATTTTTTAGGAAAAATTAATAAACTTTCATATTTTATATTTCTTATTTTCTCTATATAAGAGACGATATCTCGAAAGTTCGAACTTCCTGTGGCACTAGGCGAACAGATGATAGAATATGAAATTTGGGACCAAAATAAACACATTGGTGCAATTGAAGTAGTGTGCAAACTTAAAAAAGGTCCATTTTGACCCCTGTGAATGTTGGGCCATATAGGGACCTTAATGGGATTTTTTTCATTTTAGTACTTTGAGCATATCTCTTGATGGTTAAATCCAATTACGATGATCTTGGTGTCGTTGGATTGCTGGTGATACAGGCTACAACTTTTATATTGGGTGTAAGGGTTCATGTTGTGGAAAAAGTGGTCGAAAACTTAGGTTTTCAATGGAAATACACAAAAATCCGATTTCCCTGAGGGGTCAAATGTAAAGATATGGCTCTAGAAAAAAACTTTGTTCCCACTGGAGCTTCCGATTGGTTTTTGACCACTTTTAAGTTTTTGAAACCTAAGTTTTTGACCACTTTTTCCACAACATGACCACATACACCCACTATAAAAGTTGTAGCCCGTATCACCAGCAATCCAACGACACCAAGATCATCGTAATTGATTTAGCCATCAAGGAATATGCTCAAAATACTAACGTGCAAAAAATCTCAGTTATGTCCAACATTCATAGGGGCCTCCAGCTTCAGAGATAAAAAAATATTTTTGATGATTCGAGATTTGACCCGGGACCAAGTATAAAACAAAGCAGGGGCGTTGTAGAGAATTTTTAGAGCCAATCGGAAACTCTCGTGGGAACAAAGTTTTTTTCTAGAGCCATATCTTTACATTTTTGACCCCTTAGGGAACAGGATTTTTGTGTATTTCCATTGTAAAACCTAAGTTTTCGACCACTTTTTCCACAACATGAACCCTTACACCCAATATAAAAGTTGTAGCCTGTATCATCAGCAATCCAACGACACCAAGATCATCGTAATTGGATTTAACCATCAAGAGATATGCTCAAAGTACTAAAATGAAAAAAAATCTCATTAAGGTCCCTATATGGCCCAACATTCATAGGGGTCAAAATGGACCTTTTTTAAGTTTGCACACTAAATGCACCAATGTGTTTATTTTGGTCTCAAATTTCATATTCTATCATCTGTTCGCCTAGTGCCACAGGAAGTTCGAACTTTCGAGATATCGTCTCATAAATATTAAAAGTCAATTCCTGTGTCCTTACCGGGGCTGCAGCGAAACAGGTTCAATGGCCGGAACCGTAATCATCGAGTACGGAAACGGAACTGAATCGGAACCGCGCTAGCAGAGGCGCTAGCGGAGGCGCTATCAGAAGCGCTTAAAAATGTTGTTGGTTTGCGCGCGTGAAGCCTCTATAAGTAGATAATCCAATGAAAACTTTTGTCATTTATAACTCCATCAATTTGTAAACTCATTCAAAATATGTGATCTTAGTTTGGTGGTAGGCCTCTTGCATATGTTTCTCTCGATAGAGCTTTTGAGTCGGATTGGATTAGAGCAGATACTTCGGAATTGGAGTTTCTAGGCGTAAGCTTAGAGAGACTAGGCCAGCACGCTCCACTACGCGCAAGCATCAAATCCCTTAATTTTTTCACACAACACCAACGACGTTTTTTAATCATTTCCACATACATCAGTTTTACTTGAAAAAGGTTCTCAATTTTCGTTCTATCAAAACGAGAAAATTTTCATTAAGTTTTCACCAGTCCTCATACACGTCTATCCCCGCCTATTTCTTAGAAAAATATAATACTTTATACAATCGTTATAGTTTTTGAGATAATTGCGTTCAAAATTTTGAATTTGTTACAAGCTCTTCGTTGTAATACACGAACTTTTTAATTTTTTGCGGAAAAATCGATTTTTTAAATTTTCATAAAATGAACATTGTAGCAATGTTTTATAGCTAAATGAGACGAACAAAATGACACCAAAATTATCCAATTTGAANAAATTGGATAATTTTGGTGTCATTCTGTTCGTCTCATTTAGCTATAAAAATTGCTACAATGTTCATTTTATGAAAATTTAAAAAATTGATGTAAAAATCGATTTTTCTGCAAAAAATTCAAAAAAGTTTGTGCATTACAACGAAGAGCTTGTATACTGAAAAGGAAATGGATGACAATTTTAAGCAGTATGTAAATTTCAATAATTGTTTATTTTTATGTCTAATATTTTTTATTAATTTATAAAAATCTATCAAATAAAATTCTATGAGATCAGAAAAGGGATGTTATCATAATATTAAGAGATCTTTAAAAACAAATCTAAAAAATCCATAATTTCTACTTCTTCGGTTCAATCAAAGACATGGTATCACATAAAGCATTGGCCAATTCATCTTTAAATCTTTTTGCATTCGTTTCTGCACAGGATTTTCGACAAGATGTTGCAAAAATTAACTTATCAGGTTGAATATTATACGAGCAACCATAGCCATCTTGAACGACTGGACCATAACACAAATATGATCCAGAAATATCTGGTGATGTAGTGACCTTGAAAATATTTTTTACTAAAAAATAGCGCACTTCGCGCGCTAGGCACATCTAAACTTATATGGTCGCGCGCCATTTAAAACAATGTTTCATATGAACTACCCGGTCCATGTATTCGCAATTTTTAGGGGGTAACCCCTTATTTTTTTATTTTTTTCAAAAATTTTTGTTAAAAAATAATATTGCCATCGTGTTCCCCATGTCGAACAACCCCGAGTACAAAAATCAGCCGATTTGGAGAACTTTTTGAAAATTCGATTTTTCCCCTTAGTCTCCCAAGGGGTAAAAAATAAATAAAATTTTTAATCTCAGATTCCTTTTTTCATAGTTTCCTGCACAACTTTTTACTTGGCTGGTCGAAAGTGGAAACCGCATTGTTTCGTGCCAAATTTTGTTTGTAAATATTTCCGGAATTTTGGTGATTTGGCCAATAGAAACGGCTTCTGTTGAAAGAACTTGTAATGCGCAAAGATGGTTATCAATGCCATAGCCGGTAATGTTTTCTAAAGTGACTTTGGCTTGTTTAGCAGCAGCAGAATAAAATGCGGTTTTCTTGCACTCCTAAATGTTTTTTTAAAGCAAAGACTTAATGTGAAGAGTAGATAAGACAGTAGCGGTGTTACAAGGGGGTCCGTGGACCCCAGGGTTGCGATTTTCCGCTTATTTTAATCATTTTTGCTTAATTTTGAATACAGTAGCGAATATAGGACTTGGTTTGGGGGGGGGGAACTAGGTAAAACTTCAACCTCATTTTTCTATCGAAGTTTAAGGGAGAGGTTTGCCCCTCCCTCTACCCCCTAGATCCGCCACTTGGATCACTCCCTCCCCCAAAAATTCGTAACTATGGCTCTTGGAAGATGGTTGAGGCAAAACTTTTAGACTTGCACTTTTAGTCTCCTTTTACCTTTGATTTTTTTGGATCAACCATTATTTTGACCCACTCTAATGCTTCAGGTGTAGCGGCTCGAATATTGTCCACCCGACCATTCCTAAATCTCCTTATTGCTGCGCTTTCATAGCTTGAAACTAGTCTGCCATGTAATCTAAATTATTGAAAATTGTCTAAATTAGATTTTTCTATTTCTACCTATAATGTGCTAATTGCATGATAAGTTGACAAAATCCATCTGGACTAACAGATGCTGATTTAATTTTATTTTTGCCAAAATCCGTGAAATTTAAGACAGTTAGTTCCAAATCCTCGGCTAATCTAAAATTAGTATAAAACTTTTTAAGCATGTTATATATAGCCTTTTTGATACCCATCAAATTCGGCTCGCTGTTTTTCAAGCAAAATTTTCGATGCTTCGTCCACTGACCAACATAAGGCTTTTGGATTTAGACAAAGTGATGGTTGAACTTTCTAAATTTCTAGTTAAGGGCAGAAAAATACTATTGGGCAAGAAGAGGCTTATTTTCAAAGAAATTAAGGGGGGGGGGTTAAGAGCAGAATCGGAACTAATGAGAGTCGCAGGATAAAGTACCCCCTCCCCTTGTTCAGAGGCCAATTTTGCCGGGATGTGTAGCCCTCTATATTGATCATATATTGTTTGTATTATATGAGAGTTCATAGTCCATCGAGAAACGGATGTTCCTCCTTAACACCTCAACTAGCCCACGAGATAGCTTTTCTTTTAGTCTGTTCGACTAGTTATGGAACTCTCTCTGTCTCGATATATGGTAAAAAAATATTGTTCTGATATAACAGTCCACACCATAGCTGTACAAGGATGGGGGGGATGGATACTGGCGCCCTAAATACGACGTGGTCGCTTAAAAAACTTTTCGGCAAACAGACAAAGCGGGGGGGGGGGATATAGTACCCCCTTGTTCAGCTACGGTCCACATAACATCACAAAAGAGGTTCACAGATGTACTTGGAAGAGCGGGGGATGCAGTACCATGGTCAACCTTTTAAATTTTGCAACGTTTTCCCCCACTTTATGACAAAATTTTACATTTTGATAGTGTTTGTTCTTTTCGTAAAACCGCAAAGCACTCTCAACCATGTTTATAATAACTATGCCCTCAGCAACACTATGCTCAATGCAAAGTCCATTTGTGCCATCGCTTGAAACAATAACCTAAAAAGACTAGGTTATACTAGGGTCAATAGAAAATTTCTAGCCTGTATTGTGGCATCATACCACCGATTTAACCCATTATGTTTGCTGCTATAACCATGAAGCAATAAATGACCAGCATGCTCTAATCGACTAATCTCATCCGTTTTTGGATGTTTTTCATGGTCAAGAAAGTCCAAACACAGTACAAAAGTGGCAGCTCTCGTCCAATTTAAGGATTTTGCGTTTGTTGGCTCTAGATATAACAAAAAATGTGAGAAAATTTTATTTTTTTGTCAAAGATTTGGTAGATCAAAAAGGTCAACTTCTCGATAGGGGTTGTGTGATTTATGATAGTTTTACTCTCCTCCCATACCAAATCACTCAATTCTTAATAAAAAACTTATTAACAAAATCTTCAAAAAAAACCAAGCTATCACATCAGTTGTTTTTTTTCGCTTCCTTAACTCACTTTTGACACTATAACTTTCGCCACGTTACCAAAAAACTATAACTTCGCTACGTTCGTGTTAATATACATATTTATTGCAACTCAGGCAACAATTAGTCTGATTTTTTAAAATATGTTTATTGACACGAAAGTGGTGAAAGTTACGTGGCGGAAGTTATCGTGACGAAATTCATAGTGCCTCATTTTTCCTTGCACTTCCTATTGTTTTGGTGATTTTTGCAAAACTAGTCATTCGGACATGTTCTCGCACTTTTTGCACGTCGGTTGAAAAACTAAGGTTTTAAACCTATTCTGTGGATACCTGTTTTCATCAAATCCCAAAATTTGGCTGCATCGTTTCTCTCACCAGCACTCCCCGCCGAAACTGGTATAATAGTGGACTTTAATCTAGTTTTAGCTTTTTTATGCACTTCTTTGAGCTGATGAACAATTTCAACATGAGAAATAAGTTGATCATCAAGCTTGACATACACCACAAACGCCTAAAATTTGCACATTTCCTAATCCTATACATTTGTGTATAAATACTTGTTCATTGCACATGACAATAATGTGCTCATTTCTGGGATCCCCGAAATGGTCAGGATTTTCACGGCGATAAAAGAGAGTATCAATGTCAGTGTTAGGCTCACGATAGCAACTAAGAATGCGATCGTATTGGTTCATACATATTTTAGCACCATCTCGTGAAAGTGCTACTTCACGCTCAACATGTTTTCTGAAATAATATAGTTAAGCTGTGAATATAAAGCACCGAAAAGTATACTTGTCTATTTTATTTTTGTATTCTATAAAACCACGGATAAGCCAAGCTGCGTATCTATATTTTTTCGATTAGTTGTTTACCTATTAGGTATACAGTCGAACCTCGATTTAACGACACCCATCTTTTGGCCATAACTCGAGGAGAACTAAACCATTTTCGGAGATCTTGGGCTTATTTTAAAGGTAGAAGTCTATGCCTTAAAATAGGCCCAAGTTCTCCGACAATGATTTAGTCCTCGTCGAGCTATGGTCAAAAGATGGGTGTCGTTAAATCGAGGTTTGACTGCATACCTAAGAGGACCCTATTAGATACTATCTAAGTAGGAACTTGGTTTTTGGGCAGGATTCTGCTCAGGAACGTCTTTCCTCCGACTATAAACTCGGCCTTGGGCGGGATAGAGGGGGTATTTTTTCCTTCTTTTGAGGAAGGGGCGGCAGGGCGAAGGAAAGCTTTTTTCACTTTTTACAATCAAAATTTATTGAATGGACTTGGATAAACTCAATTTTGAAAAGCCTAGAAACAATCCAAACAGCCTACGAAATTTGCTCGTTTTCATCTTTAAAATCTCGTTTCGGAAAAATATACGCCGGATTTGAATTGACTGGCAATGGATATCTTGCCTTGAGATACATTTCTGGTAGCCAGTATCTATTCACCTAAAAAAAAATGATTATTTTTTTGTTGAAAAGATTTTTCAAATTACCCAATTTTCACTATTTTCTGCAATTTCTATCAACTTTTCCTGAATTCCCACATGGTTTTCTAGAAAATCTTCTACTGCATCTTTGGTTGGCCTTAGTGGGATGTTGTAACTTTCTGCTATGACTCGAGCATATTCCATATAACGTTCCAATGTGTGTTCAAGTGTTGGGACTGGAGGTTTTGGTAGAGAAGTCTAAAATTCAAATTTAGGACAAACATCTAGCCTGGACTAGGCCGTTAAAAAAATCACCCCTTATGGTTTTTTATGAGATCAAAGAAGTGCCCCGAGCACCTAGGTTTTTGCCAAAAAATTATTTAAAAAATTTTTACCCTATAAAAAGAGGTATAATAGTTTTTGTAGCCTTTGTGTTTTATGAAATTTGATGCTATCGTAGTCAAAAGGCTCAAGGAATTTTTAATAATAGCCATTATATGCCATAACAACAAAAAATTTTAATTTTTTTAAGAACACTAGTACACACAAATTTGCTACTACTACTAACACATTATCTGTTTGAAAAATCCTAAGATAATTAAGTGGTTCACGCATTTTTGGCCAAGGGTGAGCATCTTTGAAGTAATCTCTTTAGACACGCGAAAAAACCCCGTTTTCAATTAGTAAAATGGGTGTCTCTTGCCATTGAATGGTAAAACGTTAAATTTCGAAGATAAATACAGGGTGACCCTAAAGTTCGTGTACACCCTAATCAATTGGGTAATTGTTAGTTGATGACATAAAATCTCTACTAAGGCTTAGGCCTAGGCTTAGATTTAGGCTTAGGCCTAGGCCTAGGCCTAGGCTTAGACTTAGGCTTAGGGCAATGCTTAGGCCTAAGCCTAAACCTAGGCTTAGGCTTAAGCCTAGACTTAGGCTTAGGGCAATGCTTAGGCCTAGGCTTAGACTTAGACTCAAGCTTTGGCCTAAGCCCTGGTAGAAATTTTATGTCACCAACTGACAATGTCACCAACCTGAAATTGTCAGTTGGTGACATAGATTTATGTCACTAACTGACCGTTGCTCGATCAATTTCATGAGAATTTTCTTCATGACAGAAAACTTTTCACAAAAAGTGATGCTCTACGAAGTTGTTCCTGAGATCACGACGAACAGCTTTGTAGAACATCACTTTTTGTAAAAAGTTTCCTGTCATGAAGAAAATTCTCATGAAATTAATTGGAGTGTATACGAACTTTGGGGACACCCTATACCAATTTTTGTGGTTTATTTGTTTTCTAGACATTGTAAAGAAATGTTTTTACCTCATACCAATCGATTGGTATATCACCATTTTGCTTATTATCCAGTGTTGATTCTTCTCCCATTTTTGAACAGATTTAGAAGCTAAAAAATGAATTTAAATAAATTTTTATTAATATGAATGCTATTACCGGCTGTGATGAAGTTTTCATTTTTTTCTTTTATGGTCACATTTTGAATTTTTAGATTTTTTTGTTAGTTTGTTCAATAGTTATGCTGTCAAAATTTATTAAAAATAAAAATTTAACAACTAATCAAAAGTAAGCTATTACTAGGATGACCGAATTGCACCCATTTTGGGTCTTGTGCACCCATGCACCCAATGGTACTGGGCTTGTCTCAGGCATCCCTCAAGGCTAGTTCAAAACCCGCTTGAGGCAAAAAGATTTTGCTTAGTAGTAACGTCTCTTTGGATGGCTCTCTAGAATGCTCGGCATTTCAGTTCAATGGGGTATAAGAGCTGAAGTAGCTTCCCATTTTCATTATACTCTGCAACCATTCTTAACAATGCATTCGGTCACCTAGCTATTACATTCACCGGGATCAAAAATTGGGTTCAAAAAGCAATAAAAGATTGTTAATTATTAGGTATAGGGCAGTGTCGTAGAAAAAGGAGCGACTAAGGGAAGGCACCACCCCGTGGCGGTCCTAGAGCTCAGGGAGGGGGAACTCCAAAAAAAATTTTTTGATGGAAAAATTGAATTTTTTAAGAAAAAAATTAATAAAAAAATATTTAAAAATTAGTAAATTTTTGTGAAAATTTGATTAAAAAATTATAAGGGGGATCCTTATCAATTTTTTGGCCGGCCAAAACATAAAGGGGGCCCTTACGAATTTTTCCGGCTTTCGGCCGGAATGTGGGGACTACACTGGGTCCCTCTCCCCTGAGACCGCCATTGGTACCACTCCAAAAACATAATAGAATCTTATGATTTTTTTCGACTTTCTATCCACCAGGAAGTGACCGCCTGCCCTATTATCTCCTTCCCTACGCCACTGGTATAGGATGGTCCAAAAAACCGGATTTTTTCGATTTTTTCAAAAATTGCGGTTTTTCAGACCATTTTTTACAATTTTAAATTTTTTTTAAATGTTTTATTTTTTGAAGTGAAAGGAGATTTTGTTATACAAAATCAAGAAGAGAATAAAGATTGTTCCCCGGAGATGGGCAAAATTAGGTCTAGATAATCAAGTACAGGATGTGCCAAAAAAGGGTAGATTTTTGTTGATTTTGACGCATCACTACAATGCGTGCAATCTATTCCTCGAATAAAAACTCTAGGGTTACTTGATGAAAATTTTTTTAAATTGAAAAATTTGCATAAAGCAAAAATCCAGTTTTTTTGGAAACATTCTGTAAAAAAACAAATAAGAAAAAGATTGAAATAGCTATTTTTGTATGCTAAAAATTCTTAAACTCATTAATGAGCTGAAAAAATTTGCATAAAATTATTTTTTTTAAATCGAACAATTGAAACACATTTTACAAAAACCTAGAATAAGATTCTCTTCGACTTCATCGATTCCTTATTCCCATCTTGGATTCAAAGGATCAAAACCTCCTTGCTGATAGCCATAACCTTGATTTTGACTTTCAGTCGTACCATATCCATAACCTTGATAGTTAGTTTCATTCAATGCCGATGTCGGACCGAATGGATTGGCTAACCCATCTGTCATGCCATTTGCCTTCGTACCATTTGCAGGAAGTTGGGTTAATTCCGTTGGCTTATTGGCATCAAGATGCTCATAGTTGTAAACTTTTTTTAGATGAATCAGCGCTGGGGTATAGATCACATTTAGGAAGCAAATAATCATATTTAATACAAGAAATCCAAATGCATGGACAATTCCTCCGGCTACAATAGGTCCGAATGCATAAGCAAGACTGTAGGAGATGTCGGCGATGGCATAAACAGAGCCGTAGACGCTGACATGGCGAGTATCGACCAAGTAGCCGAGCATAGGCAGAAGGCTAGTGTCGATTAGAGCGATGCCAAAACAGATTAAAGAAAGTGGGATGATTAATTGAATCACGCTGGTCATGAAGGGTACTATGGCACAAGAGAGACCTTCCATGGCGAGGCCAATAGCGGCGAGAATCCATGGGTGCTGTGGGAATTTTTGTAAGAGTTTCACCGTTACATATACACCGAGGACATGCGGGAAGAAGGCTGGGAACCTAAAAAATAAGTGTAAAGAAGTAAATGTAGACCTTGGGATGGGGAATGCTAGGAAAAAGTACAGAGAAGACGCCCAGTGAGCAAAAACAAGATTAGGGATAACCCTTACCATATCATCCCAAGCATCCAATCCGGCGTATCAGGCATTGTCGTCGACATCCAAGTCGTTATTGTCGGCTCCAAAAACGCTAATGAAATGTTCGCCATGATCAAAGCACCTGCGCAAATGGCAATAAATGGATCCATAAACAATCTCCACATTGGTGTGCCACTCAACTTGTCTCCCGAATCCGATCTTCCTATAGGTTTAGTTTTCGGCTGAATAACCATGAACACGGCAAATGCATCGAGAAGTGAAATTAAGCTCAAAATTAAGAAAGGTACAGATTTTCCGGCGAGTGAGTAGAGCACCGAGCCGAAAGGTGGTGCGATTAGACACCCGAAAGAGATGAAAGCTAACGCTATACCCAAGGCGGCGGAGCGTTCGTTTTCTTCGGTAAAACGATCGGCTATCATGGCAAGGCCAGAAGTGTCAGCGAATGCTGAGCCGAAGCCCTAAAATTAAACATTATAATCGACAGATCTGTTCGAGTCCTGTCCTTTCTTGCTCTGTCCTGACTTGTTCTGCCCTCACCTGACCTCCCCTGCCCTCCTCTACAGAGTATTCCTAAAGTTCGTGTACACCCTAATTAATTTTATGAGAATTTTCTTCATGACAAAAAACTTTTCACAAAAAGTGATACTCTACAAAGTTGTTCCTGAGATCACGACGAACAGCTTTGTAGAACATCACTTTTTTTAAAAAGTTTTCTGTCGTGAAGAAAATTTTCATGTTTTTGGGGACACCCTGTTCTTTGTCCTGCCCTTAAAATTTTTACCTGCAACGATCTAGCAAAGAACAGCACTCCATAACTTCTGCCTAGCGCAAATATAGACGTCGATAAAAACATAACAATCAGCCCAATAATCATCGGCAGCTCATACCCAATCCTATCGATAATAAACCCAGAGAATGGGTTGACAAAAATCTGCAGCAGCGCCTTCGACGCGAATAACCACCCAAGCTCGATTTCTTCATTCAAATAGTCCAACTCCCCGCCAACCATCTTCACCACAATCGTGCCATTTTTGAGACGTCTAGTCTCGTTGTGATACCCGACATATTCGACTTCATATGCGTGTATGTCTCGAAGATATTTGGGTATTATAGGAACGATCACCATATACAACATGTTGTCGAGTAATAAGGCTACGGAGACGACAACCAAAACGAGGCGTTTTTGAATTTTCGGCTCTTTGGAGCGATCTTGAATCCATTTTTTGATCCACTCGGTGTCGCGATTTATTATTGGAACGTTGACCATGTTGATGATTTAGAAGAAAAATTTCAAACACTTGAAGAAAGAAATGGTTTAGAGGCTATAGATTTTTTGACATATTCAAATAAAGATTTAGTGTAAATACGGATTGAGAAGCGGCTACGGACTTGTCTAAAAATTTTTTTAAATATTTAAAAAATTAAAAATTAAAACGAGAGAGGAAGTGGCTTTGGACAGGGTTAGGTGAACAAAAAATCAATGAAAAATTTCAAATAATGAAGAGAAGAAGGTGCAACGTAAACATAAAAATTTGCAAAAAAATGAAAACTCCCTTGTCAGCTTCGCCACTCCGAGGCTATATATCTTTAACTTTTGGCTCCATGCTAGCTACATGGGGGGGGGGGGAACTTTCACCAAAAAATGACATTTTTTCACCACAAAAAATGCTCAAAAATTGCTATTTTTGTTCAAAAATGCTCAAAAATTGCTATTTTTGTTCAAAAATGCCATTTTTTAGTCTTTTTTGCCAAAAAATGCCATTTTTTAGCCTCTAGCCAAAAATTTGCGGGGGAGGGGTCAGTCCTCCAAGTGCGGGGGTCTACTAGTAGACCCCCTCTCTACCTATGATCAAAATTTGAATAAAAAGAGAAAAAATTGAAAATTTTTTAAAGAAAAATGAGGCTTTCCACCTCGGTGCTCCCAATAGGAATCCTAGCTATGCCCTTGACTATAAAACTTGTTTCATTGTCAAAAGAGAAAATTATTAGACTCTATAGCGCAGTGGTAAATGATTCCAAATACATCTTGAACTAGAAAAGTTCATTCACAAAAAAGATAAATCCAACTTTTGCGAATTTCAAGATTTCTTCGGAACCACTAAAATTGGACTCTTAAATTTTTATCCATTTTTTCCTTGAAATGTTTTTTTCTAAGTTTGAAAAATGAATTCAGGCATGAAATCCATTTTAAGCATAAAATCGACCCATATTTTTTACATCTGAATAGAAAAGAAAAAATTTAAATAATGATAGGCAAAAATTCTAAGAGGTCGATTTATGTGAAACTGATCAAATTTGGAGCTACTACACAATAGGGGAGGGAGACACCCACGTGAATAAATTTTCACAAATTTTTTTGGAAATGACCTCTCTAGGGGTAAAAACATGTGGGGAATTCGAATTTGACATTTTCAAAGCGAAAAAACGCTTCTCTGACCCAGGGAAAGTCTGTGTATTGAAGCGAAAAGTCGCAAGAATGCGATTTTTGCGATATTTCTCTGAAATACACAGGCCTTCCCTGAATCAGGGAAGCGTTTTCTCTCTTTGAAAATGTCAAATTCAAATTCTCCGCATGTTTTTATCCCTCGAGGGGTCATTTCCAGAAAAAATTTTTGAAAATGTTTTCACGTAGATGCTCCCCCCATTGTGTAGTAGCTCCAAATTTTTAAATAAAATTAGCAAAATTTGGTATTTCAATACTGAACAGTTCTTTATTTTTTAGCAGTAAAAATGTTCAATAATCTCAACTGAGAATTTTTTGACGCCTGATTTTTTAACTCGAGAATACTCCTTCAAATTTTCGATATATTCTGTCATTTTAAACTATTCTGAGCAACATTCAAATAAATTTTTTGAAAAAAAGTTGTCTAACTATAGAATATACGAGCTTTTTTTCGCATGCAAAATCAAATTGACTCAGGTGGGATTCGAACCCGAGAACCTTAGACTCGAATCTTAGAGCACTACCACTGAGCCAAGTTCAGAATAAAAATCGGATTTTTAATTTTGTTTATAATTTAACATGAATTCTGTTTAACAACTTTTTTTCAAAAATTTTTTTGAATGTTGCTCAGAATAGCTAATAGAATAAACCGGAAATTTGAATGAGTATTCCCGTGTTACCAAATTAAAAACATTCTGTCACGCAATCTGAACAAAAATCTATAAGCCTAGCATATGAAATCTGAACCTTTTATTAATTTAAAAAATGCTTTTTATTCGAAAAATACTTCCTGTTAAAAAAGTACATATGAGTTTTTTAAAATTTGCATATTTGCCCCGACAATGTACATTTTGGAATTCCCCGATAAAATGAGCGCTAAGAAATTTTTTTATATTTATATGGTCCAATGGTCACCACTAAAAATTGGTCAATGTGAACAATTGAAAGTCTTCATTACACTTTGTCAAAAGTCAACAAAAAATGGAAATTTTTACAACTCAAAACTCCTTGACCCACTGGTCTAACTTTTTTCAAAAATGACAATTCATTTAAAAAAAACATTTAAAAAAATCCTATGCCAACTTTTTCTTATTTTTCTTTGTTCAAAAAAGCACTTATTTTCTTAAAGCTATTGAGATGCTACTGATAGCATGCGTTTTCTGCATCCTTCCCCATGGGATGTGCAGTCATTACGCCGGACCATTTTCATCTAAGCAAGTGCTAGCATGGCGTGTGTTTAGAAAAATGTGGAAATCCTCAAACCGGGAGTGAGCACACACACACAACTTCGATAAAAAAGAAAATCTTGTGCTTATTTAAAGACAAATTTGATTACTCATGTGTTATAGTATAAAAAGTTGGCGTAATAAAAAAGTTTAACATGAATGAATATGAAAAAAAGTCCGTAGCCACTTTCTCTTCGTCATTTATAAAAAAAGAGTTAAGAAGAGTTTTCCCTGATTCATGGTTAGGGAAGTGTTTTCAGGCGTTGAAAATGTACGCAATCGATTCCCCGTATAAGAATGCAAATTTTACTACAATAAGAGTGAACACTAGCAGTCTCGAAACGAAAGACGCTCGCCTTCTCGAAATTGTTGAGACTCATTTCGGGACGCCGTCTCGAAACGGGTTGAATGTGTCTGAACATTGACACGAAAACCCTGAAATTTACATTTTTTAAAATATGCATAATTATTGGGCGTATTTACAAAACAAAGACTCTGATTCAAGGTTTTCGTTTCAATAACCCAAAACAATTATTAAATTGGATAAATTTGGTGTCGTTTTGTTCGTCTCGTCGAGCTATAAAGAATGCTGTGTATTTAAAAATACGCCCAATAATTAAGCGTATTTAAAAATGTAAAATTCAGGGTTTTCGTGTCAATGTTCAGGCACATCCAATTCGTTTTGAGACGCGTCTCGAAATGAGTCCCAGTTTCGGGACGATTTCGAGACGGCTAGCGCCTCAAATTGCGTTTTGAGACTGCTAGCGTTCAAGTTGTTTAAATTCACCAAAATAACCCTATATGTGGCTGTTCTATGCTAGAAATCGATTGCGCACAATTTGAACTTTGAAAACGCTTCCCTGACCCTGAATTAGCCTATTTTCGTTTCAATACACAAGTTTCTTTCTTGAATCAGAGTCAGGAAGCTTTTTAAGGCTCGGAAATTCGCTAAATCGATTACCCTGAAACCCCCATATAGGGTTATTTTGGTAAAATTTTAAAAATCGCACAAAAA
>OZJO01021656.1:0-50576 GCA_900406225.1 Acrobeloides nanus
AATCGTTCTATTTCATCAAAATATGGTTAATGACGAATTTTTTAAGACCAAGATCACCGAATTTGACAGCGGGGCTGCGGAACCTATACATTTTGAAATCAACAACATTTTTCAATGGAAACATTGCCTGATTTGCAATAAAGTTTGAGTATTGACACGATCATTTAAAATAACGAATTTCTTAAAAAACGCGAACTCGGGATCTTTCAAAAAAAAAAACAACCTATAGGCGTCAAAATTCTTTCGGATTCTGAAAGTTGATGCTTGATTCTCTATGAGTGAAAAAAAACCGTGTCAAAAAAGCTTTTTTCCACGTCGAGATACGCTCTTTTAAAATTTATGTGGATTCTGTTGCCGTTGGGTGTGCCCCTTTCAGGCAATTTGTAATCGGAAACTCCGTAAGGGCATTTCCGTAAGCGCATTTTCGTAAGGAGATTCCGTAAGTGCATTTCCGTAAGGGCATCTCCGTAAGCGTAAGGAAACTCCTAGTGCCAAAAATTGGATATGTGCGTCTTCTGAATCCCTGTGATTTTTTACAGTAGTTTTACAAGTAAAAAGTACGTCTTTAAGTCTAAAAATTGGATTAAAACTGCTATAAGGCTGCAGTTTAAATATCTCGACCAGCTATTCGCGATGCTAAATCAATTCGAGACATTTAACATCTCGACTTAGTTATAATTCGTCTCGAATTCGAGACATTTAGCATCTCGACTTGGTCGAGACATTTAACACCGCATTTAGCATCGCGAATAGCTGATCGAGATATTTAAACTGCAGCCTAAAAAATTACAGGAAGCGATCACAGGACGCACGCACCCAAATTTGTCGGCCCCCAAATAACGCTGCTCTATCTTTTGCAACAAGAAGAATTATCTAAATTGATCTTAAAATAAATTCTTAAAAATATTATCGTCATAATTTGGGTAACTTCATTTGAGCAAAAACACATATGAACTATTTAAGGTCGAAAATTCTTTTGCTAAAGCCGATTGAAAATGAGCGATAATAAGCAAGAATTGATTATTCGCGCCAAATTAGCTGAGCAGGTCAGTTTCAAATTCAGCCTTGATTGTTCAACACGAAGTTTTTTAGGCTGAGCGCTACAACGATATGGTCCAGGTAATGAAACAAGTGGCTGAAATGGGCACGGAATTATCAAATGAAGAACGCAATCTTCTATCGGTCGCTTATAAGAACGTGATCAGCTCTCGTCGTAATAGCTGGCGTGTTATTTCAACATGCGAAGCACGCACCGCAAAATTGGAAGGCACAGAAACAAAAGTAAAGATTGCGCAAGAATATCGTAAACAAATGGAGCAAGAACTTCGCGAATTTTGCAATGAAATTCTGGTAATTTTTATTTTTGATAATAATAGACACTAATTTTTAAATACAGTGTAAGCCAAAAAAAACCGTACTTTTGCGTTTTTTGGCGAAAAATTTTCAAAAAATTATTCGAGCTACTTCTGCTGGGGAGACCCAATCAATATGGTTTCAAAACTTATGTTAAAAATTTTGTTCGAAAATGCGCTTTCTAGGGGTAATTTTACATGAGAAATACGATATATAACTAAAATACAAAAGTTAATCAAAACGTTATCTTCAGAGAACACTCATTTCACAATTTCTGAATCATTAGCGTGAAAATAACATCAGAATTTTGTTTCTCATGTAAAATTACCCCTAGAAAGCGCATTTTCGAACAAAATTTTTAACATAAGTTTGTGACCATGTTGACTGAGTCTCCCTAGCCGAAGTAGCTCCAATTTTTTTCAAGAATCGCATGAAAATATCCCTTATGTGATTTTTGAAAAAAATTTTGAAAATTGTTCATTAAAAAAACGCTAAAGTACAGGTTTTTTTGGCTCACCCTGTAGATGTTTTATTAAGTTACTGATTTTTAAGATGCTTTTGGATAAGTACTTAGTGCCGAATGCAACAGAAACCGAAGCTAAAGTCTTTTACCTAAAGATGCGTGGCGATTATAGCCGTTATTTGGCCGAGATTGCTTCTGGTGATAACCGTTCTGGTGAGTTTATTTTTAAATTCCTCAATGACAATCATGTGGGCAATTTTGGAGTGAAAAAGTTTTAATTTTTATAAGTTTTTGTGACATAATTTCTGAAAATTTTTAAAGAAATTTGATTTGGAAAAGGAAGTTTCGGAGCTATTGTGGATCAAGGGGTCACTCTAGGCTTAGGCTTATTCGGAAAATTTTTTTTAAATGACATATTTAGGGGTACTTTTATGCGAAAAATCGACTGCGCGCATTCCCGAAGCGTGAAAACCTTTGAAAAATTAGCAAAAAATTCGAAAAAATAAGTTTAAGGCCAATAAATGTGAAAATATGGGTAAAAATACGTATTTTTCAATTTTTAGGGTGAAAAAAAGGTTTGCATGCTTAGGGAATGTGCGCAATTGACTTTTCACACAAAATTATCCCTAAATATGTCATTTAAATAAATTTTCGATTTCTGACCCTGGGGTGACCCCTTGATCCACAATAGCTCCGAAGTTTCTTTAATATAATTTCTTAGAAGTCGTCAATAACTCGCAACAAGCTTATCAAGAAGCGTTCGAAATTGCTATGGAGAAGATGAGCCCAACACACCCTGTTCGCTTGGGTTTAGCGCTTAATTTTTCAGTATTTTACTACGAAATTCTACATGCTACCGACAAGGCATGCCAAGTTGCAAAACAAGCAAGTTTTTAAAGGTTTTTTTAACCCCTTCCCCCAAGGGTGCATTATTTGACCAAATTGACTTATAGACTCTGTTTGCTGAACTTTGACATATCCCACAATTTTTTCCAAACATGTAAAAATTAGCTTTTTTGGATTCCTGTGAGTTATGGTTCCGAACCCACGCCTCTACATGAATCTTTGCATTTTTTCCCTTATTTAATTTTTTGCCTAAAAGCACATATATACCCTATTTTCTATGTGAGGAATACGAATCCGAGCGAATTTTTGAAAAACAAAATTTTCTCAGGGGTAGATTTTTACAAAAAATTAAGCATATAAAGATTGCTAATCGGAACTGAATGGAGAAGGATCCAGCAGCTATATGACGTATGGCATGTGATTCTTGTCAAAAATGTGGCCCTAAAGAGGGCCATATGTCATATAAATAGCCTTTTCTTGATTCGGGAAAAGATTTTCAGGTCTCAGAAATGTGAAATTCGGATTCCTCGATAAAAAAATTTTACCCTTAGAGGGGGTCAATTTCAGATGGAAAAATTTGTTTCGAAAATTTTCACGCTCAGTACGATACCGATACTAGTTTCAAAAATTCTTACGGTTTTTGAATCTCCAGATATCAATTTAAAATCCTATGTTGAGATTTAAAAAATGGTCNAAAATTTTCACGCTCAGTACGATACCGATACTAGTTTCAAAAATTCTTACGGTTTTTGAATCTCCAGATATCAATTTAAAATCCTATGTTGAGATTTAAAAAATGGTCATGTACGCTTCTAAAAATATGTCGGGGTGATGGGACTAGAAAGTTGCAAAAGATTGCATTTGATAAGAGTTTTGTGTTTTTGAGATATATCGAGCTTTCTTATCGGGGAACTACTCATGCTTGAACACTCTATATAACTTCGCGTCCTTGAGGCTGCGTTCAAACATGTCAAAAAATGTAACTTTGCCTGATTTTCAATAAAATCGTGTTTATTTAAACGATTGGTCAAAAAATTTTATTGGTCGAGAAGCAAAAAAACCATTAAAATTTTACGCTTCATGACCAATCGTTTCAATAAACACGATTTTATTGACAATCAGGCAAAGTTACATTTTTTGACATGCTTGAAAGCAACCTCTATGTTTTGTAAGCAATTTACGAGATGAATATTTTCAAAGTTTACAGCAGTGAAATTAATACGATTTATTATAGGCTTTTGAGGACGCTGTGGCCGAATTGGATGAGCTTCATGAAGATACTTATAAGGACAGTACATTGATCATGCAGTTGATTCGCGATAATATAACGTTGTGGAGCTCGGAAAATGACCAGCAAGAAGGTGATGAAACTGCGGCATAGCTATCAAATAAATCGGCTAGATATTTCTTTACCATTGTATTATTATAGACTGCATTTATTTTTGTTTTAAAGTTTTATAAACCGTTGCTTAAGTTCTGTTTTAAAGGGGCATTCGGTTATAAACTTCGATATTGTTCAATAGTTTCGGTTGCTTGGGTCCAGGGCTGCATCTGAAAAAAAGGGAACAGGCCCAAAAAGTATGTTTCCGAATGACTGGCACCATAATTTTTTTTAATTATGCAAAAATATTTTTCAGGAAGGGAATTCCACTTAGGCAACCTAAGTTTTTCAGCTAGATAAAGAGATATTTTCAAAAAACTTAAAGTTCCTAGTTAGCATCCCTACGTGGTCGTGTTGGAAGGGAACTTTGAGTTTTTTTTTGAATATATCTTTTTATCTAGCTTAAAAACCTCCTATATATTACCCCAGTTTTTTTCGGACCCCTAATAAGTGCACACACATTCATTGTTGTTACTTTTCACTTTTTTCACGCCGTTTTTGTTCGTACCGTTAATGCGTATGACTAAAATCAGCTAATTTACTTGAAATGCTTCACTTTTAAAAGTTATCCCTAGCTCAGAAGGCATACCCCATTGCTCTATGGGATATTTGTTCCACCTCTATTATGCCTTTTGTAAAATTCGCATGCGTCTATTGTGAGCATTGAAAAATCGTGAAATCGCTTCCCTGACTCTGAATCAGTCAAAACCCTCAACAAATATGGTTTTTGGACTGATTCAGGGTCAATGAAGCGATTTCACCATTTTTCAATGCTTGCAATCGATTTCTCGAATAAAAAACCCCTATTTAGGATTGTTTTGGAAAAAATTTTCGGCGAAAATATGCTCAAAAATCGTAAAAATCCGGTTTTTTGCTCACCCTGTAGCTTTTTGATACTCTACAATTCTTCATAGGAGTTTTGATAATCGAAACGATTACTTTATGGTCATGGATCGGAATGCCAAGATAATAACTAGAAAGNTAGCTTTTTGATACTCTACAATTCTTCATAGGAGTTTTGATAATCGAAACGATTACTTTATGGTCATGGATCGGAATGCCAAGATAATAACTAGAAAGCTGGACACCGACCGACTTCAATAATTCACATACGGCCCTCCAGGAGTGCTCGAGCTCCTCTTATGACGTGCTGCGTATATGCAAAGTAAATATTGCGGTTTCTGCGTGTGTTTCGTTGTTGCTTGTGCTGAGCGCAATGTCTTTTTCATCCTGCATTGACAAAGGTGTTTTCTCTTGGTAACTTTTCATAGTAGGAAGAAGAGTACAGAAGAAGTATATCAGCGTTTGATTCATCACGCTTTTCTGATTCATTGTCTTGCCTTCTAGATTGTTTTGCTTATTTTTTCACAACGACTCATTCATTCTAGCCATTTCAGTTGAACATGTCAAGATCCTCTCTGGTCTCGCATGATCGAGAGCTTTTTATCAAATCACAAGTGAGTCCATCTAGAGTTAGATACTGCCAGTTTTTAGGCACTATGACAATTGCTCCAAGCGGAAAATTCCTCCAAATAAAAAAAATTTTATGGCTGAAGTAAAAATTCAAGGGTCTTTTATTTAACTATTTGACCAACTTGCTGACATTTTGCAAAAACTGCATTGAAAAATTCCTCACCGATTTTTAGAAAAATCGATTTTACGAAAAAACATGATTTTTTTCGTAAAATCGACTTTTCTAAAAATAGTGCCCGAAAAGCATCAAATGGGTACTAGCCATACCCTAAAGACCCCTCCCCCCTAAATTTAGGGGGGGGGAGTATCTAGCATCGCGCAGCGGTTTTGGGGGGAGGGGTAGCTAGCAGCTCGCGGGGAGGGTAACTAGCAGTGCTAACGACGCGCGAAGCGTCCGTTAGTCTTTTTTTGGTCCTTTTTTAGTCGTCAAAATTTTTGGTACCAAAAATTTTTCTGAACCCACCTAGCATAAAGTCGAAATTTTAGGGGGGGTCCTTTAGGGTATGGTGCTAGCACCTAATGGGTGCGGGTGCTAGCACCCAACCTTTCCGGGCCCTGTCTAAAAATTGGTGAAACATTTTTCGATGCGGATTTTTGCAAAATGTCAGCAAGATGTCCAAATAGTTAAATAAAAAAGACCCTTGAATTTTTACTTCAGCCATAAAAAGTTTTGATTTGGAGCAATTGTTCTATGGAAAAATTGTCCTAATGCCCAGTTTTTAGCTGATTGCTTGCCATAAAGCTCTGAATAAAACCGAGGCTCCACTTAAGCAGAAGCATGTTCGAGCCTTGATTGTGGGAACCCACAAAGAACGCTCGGCTAACGTATTTTGGAACACAGTCTCACGAATTCAGCTAGAGAAAAATCCTGTGCTCACATGGAAATTTTGTCACCTTTTGCACAAGCTTATACGAGATGGACATAGGAAAGTGCCCGAAGATTCGCATCGATTCATTTCTCGGTTGGTACAGTTAGGCAATTTCTGGCAGCACTTACGCACCTCTGGCTATGGAATGTCAAATACAACTTATTGTAAAATGCTCGCTAGTCGGCTGGAATTTCATAAAAGAGTAAGTACAGCATTTTTTAAAAGGTGAACGGGGCAAAAACAAAATAGATTTTCCAGTCCAGTGGGAAAAAAAGTTGACATTTTTGTTGATATTAGGAAAGTTCATGAAGAAAAATCGATTTTTTTAATTGCAAAAATCGAATTTTTGGCGAAAAATCGATTTTTTCGCAAAAAATTCAAAAAAGTTTGTGTATTACAACGAAAACATGAACAATTTCAAACGCAATTATCTCGAAAATTACAATGATTCGGAACATGCCGTAAAAACAAAAAATTTTCATGAACTTTCCGAATTTCAACAAAAATTGGCAACTTTTTTGGAACTTATGCACTTCAGTCCCCCCCCCCCCAAATTGGGGGGGGGCCGAAGTGCACTGATCAGCGCAGTTCAGCTCCCCCCAAATTTGGAGGGGGCCGAAGTGCATAAGTTCCACTTTTTTCCCGCTGGACTGATCCATGAATTTAATTTTAGCACTCTAGTATCCCGGGTAGCCTTAACCTTACCGAAAGCCAACTAAATGCATTAACTTCTGATGTAAATGAAACTTTTGAATTGGGCATTGAAATGTTGGATCAGATGGATGAGCTCCTTAATTTAAAAACAGTTGGTGAGCTGCTTTTCATCATTCTCGCCCTTTTTTGAACCTTGTTTTGGCTATCACAAAACTTTTTATTGAATCAGACAATGTGTATATTGAAACGAAAAGAAATATGGATCCTTATAGCTTTTTTGTTGCATCCCTGCGTGATCATATGGCAGGAGAATGGATTAGTACTAACTAATCCTAATTTTTCCGCCATACGACCACGCAAGGATTCAACAAAAAGCTATATAAGGATCCACGTTTCTTTTCGTTTCAATGTACACGTTGCCTGATTCAATAAAAAGTTCCGTGATAGCCAAAAAATTTTGACTATACCCATTTAAGTTACCAATACAATGGAATCGCTTCGATGGAGTTCATTAGTTCCTCAAGGTCAATGCTTACTCGCTCCACTTATTCTTGTCATCTTGGACACCAGCAAATTGTATGATTTCCTTGTAAAAGTTATTTTCAAACTGCATGCAACCTGTCCACCCGATATGTTAGCCGGTCATCGAGAACGTTTCTATTCCCTATTCCGGAAGACAAAAAAGTTTTACGAAGAAGCTAGCAACTTGCAATATTTCAAATACTTAGTTTCAATACCTACTCTTCCAGCGGTAGGCTATAAATTTTTTCATGGTCAACCAGAAAAAAGTATAGCGCAGGAGCAGTTGGCGCGTAGCCATCTTGAATGGGGAGGATTCGATCCCCACAGGGTCGAAATTTTAATTTTAGCGAATCAGAAAAAGTTATAAAAGCAAACAAATTTTGCCTATCGTTATTTTTCGATTTTGACCTCTGTGTGATCCTCTACTGGTAGTGTTAGTTCTTAGAGCTACCATTATCAGTAGAGAGTCCCACAGTGGTCAAAATCGAAAAATAACGATAGGCAAAATTTGTTTGCTTTTACAACTTTTTCTGATTCGCTAAAATTAAAATTTCGACCCTGGGGGATCGAACTCTCCCCCATTCAAGATGGCTATTGCTCCACCTGTTCCTGCGCTACATTTTTTTCTGGTTGGCCTTGAAAAGAGTTATATCTAGATATTACATTTTATACGCTTTTGTTATAAATTTAGAATGCTCCGAACTTTTTGCAAGCTTCTGATTTGGATTCATATCAAAGTCCACACGCCTATTTACATGGCGAAGGCTCATCCGAGGGAGGAGACACTCCTCCAGACTCCAATTCGATGTTTGATGAGTCGATTATAGATTTGTCGATGCCCGACCCGGTTCAAGTGGCTCCTGTGCAACAGATACCCGTTAGAGATCCAAAGTAAGGTTTTGGAAACTGTTTAATAATTATGGATTTCTTAAGGGATGACATAGTTGATTCGTTGAGAGCCGATTTGGACCATATCCGACAGAGTCACGAGAGACTAATTCAAGAGGTAAATTAGAATTCTTCTGACATAGACTCGAATAAAACGAAATGAAAAGGTTTGAAACGATACGAGTGAAACGAACACAAATGGAATGACATAATGGACCAAATTCAGGGTTTTCGTATCAATATTCAGATAAATTCAAAAACGTTACGAATGAAACGATCAAATAAAACGAATGAAACGATTTCATTTCCAGAAGCGCCTAGAAATCGTTCGGAACAGGTTTGAATTTGCCTGAATATTGACACGAAAACCCTGAGTCTGATTTCGTTTCATTCGTATCGTTCCACCCTCTTCGTTCCATTAGAGCCTATGCCATTCTTCTTTAACATGATTATTTCACAGTGGCTAATTTATCTGTGTTCTAAATTTAGGCAAGAGCTCGAATTGAGCAATATGAAAATCGTTTGCTTCAAATGAAACAAGAAAGTGATCTATACAAGCAAACAGCTGAAGAGCATAGAATGGAAGCAGAACGTTTGAGAAATGCCTCACTGCTAACACAGCAATCGAGCCAAGCCACCGAAGAGCTCGAAAGGAAGATTCAAGAGAAGGAGCAGAAATTCCAGAAAATGAAAGCATTCTATGATAATGTTCGAGAAGAACATATTAATGTAAGCATCCTTAGTCTTATTCATTCAACCATGGAAATGTTGTAGACTTTGAAAGAAATCGGCGAGCTGCGCAAGAAAGTGGAAAACTTGGAAAGGGAGGCCATGAATAAAAACGAAGAGCTCCGTTTATTGGCCCAACGAGTTGAAGAAGCGGAGCGCGAGAGGAGTTTGACTCACGAACGCGCGCAAACTAGCGCCAATTCGATTGATGACTTACAATCACAACTGGTACTTTCACAAATTGATATTGAAAATTTGAATCGAGTATGTTTTCAAGAATTTTTCGGAGCTATTGTGGATCAAGGGGGGTTACCCCAGGGTCAAAAATCGAAAAAAATTTTTTAAATAACATATTTAGGGGTAATTTTATGCGAAAAATCAATTGCGCGCATTCCCGAAGCGTGAAAACCTTTGTTTGACCCTTAAAAATTGAAAAATACGTATTTTTACCCATATTTTCACATGTAAAAATACGTATTTTTCAATTTTTAAGGGTCAAACAAAGGTTTTCATATTTCGGGAATGTGCGCAATCGATTTTTCGCATAAAATTATCCCTAAATATGTATTTTTTTAAATTTTAGAAAAATTTTTCGATTTTTGACACTGGGGTGACCGATTTTTGAACCCTAATCCATAATAGCTCCGAATTTTTCTTGCATCAAAACATTATAGACTCTGGACGAATTGAAAACCGAACATAGCAATGAACTGAAGGCTCTAGAAGACCGGCATGCAACTCATCTTTTAAGTGTTACACAAAGTCTTTTTGGTAAGAACTTTTTATTGAAATTTTTTAATAGAACAACTTTATTTAGCATCTGTTTGTGAAGCAGCTCTTCAAGTATTGGATCAATGCGCAGAGGATCTTCAAAATGCCACTTCTATAACATATCCACTACGTTAGTCTTAAATTTTTGTTCCAAAAGAATATCTTTCAGACTTGGCCATAAGTCCACTTCAAGCCGAGCTAGAAATTCTCGAAGGACTTCATACGCTAGTAAAAGATAGCCGCGCAACGGAAAATCTTTGTAAAACTTCCATAGTATTTTGTCATGATGTAGCTGAAAGTGTTGTGAATTGTGCCGCCGCTGCATACACTGCTTCTATTCAGCATTTTGAACGTAAATTATTTAAAAGATCAGTCCAGTGGGAAAAAAGTTGCCAACTTTGTTGATATTCGGAAAGTTGATGAAGAATGGAGCATTTTATGTTTTTACGGCATGTTCTGAATCGTTGTAGTTTTCGAGATAATTGCGTTTAAATTATTCATGTTTTCGTTGTAATACACAAACTTTTTTGAATTTTTAATCGATTTTTTAAATTTTCATAAATGAACATTTTAGCGTTTTATATAGCTAAATGAGACGAACAAAATGACACCAAAATGATCCAATTTGAAAATTGTTTTGGTTTATTGAAACGAAAACCTTGAATCAGAATTTTCGTTTCAATAACCCAAGACAATCTTCAAATTGGATAATCTTTGTGTCATCTTGTCCGTCTCATTTAGCTATAAAAATTACTACAATGTTCATTTTATGAAAATTTAAAAATCGATGCAAAAATCGACTTTTCCACAAAATTTTTGGCGAAAAATCGAATTTTTGAAGAAAAATTCAAAAAAGTTCGTGTATTACAACGAAAACATGTACACAAATCAAAATTTCAAACGCAATTATCTCGAAAACTACAACGATTCAGAACATGCCGTAAAAACAAAAAATGCTCCATTTTCATGATCTTTCCGAATATCAACAAAAATGGCAACTTTTTCCCCACTGGTCCATTTAACTAGACCGTTACTTCCGAAAAGTTGACTCCCAAAAAAGTTTATAGACCATTTTTGTGAGCAACTTATAAGATAAGCCCATGGTTTTCTGTCTAAATGAGTTATTTTTAGCCATAAATGAACAATGCCGCGTGGTCTGTATGACCGCTACTTCATTATACAAAGCTTTACATGATGGGCGGTGGAGTAATGCGGACTCGAACGAGATTCCAAATCTTAGACATTCCATGGAAAAACTCTTAGACCTAATGAAATCCTTGCCCACAACTTCTGGCGACGTTGATGCTGACACTATGGGTAGGCAATTCGAAGATGAAATGAAGCGAATGGATGAAGCCATTCAAAATGCCGTCGCTATGATAGAAGCGTTGCAGAAGAAAGCCCGAGAGAACAGTTCCGGTGTTAGGTAAGACAATTTTGGTATTACTACCACACATGGCAAAAGGGGGGAGTCTCCCCCCCCCCCAAACCAATCCGGCAAAAAGGCCAAAAATAGGACTAACCCGGCATCAAAGCAGCCGGGCTGGTTCTTTTGTTTGGTCTCCAAAATATTGAAAATTTTCGAAAAAAACGTAAGGGGGAGACCAAGGCAAATTTTTGAAAATTTTAGGGACCCAACCTAGCCCCATCTCACCAGACCCCCTCTCCCCCTGTTTGTCCACCTATGACTACTACTGGATTAGGGGGTCAAAATGACAGGGTCCTGGAACAGAAAACCCTGTCATTTTGACCCAGAGTAGTACCACAATCTTGAAACAACTCCGTGTGTTTTAGACTCGAAGTTAATGACAAAATCTTGGACTCTTGTAATGCCTTAATGAACGCCGTCCGAATTTTGGTTGCTCGCAGTCGAGATGTTCAAGAAGAAATCGTGGCCCAAGGCAAGGGCACAGCCTCACCGAGCGAGTTCTACAAACGCAATCATCAGTGGACAGAAGGCTTACTCTCAGCTGCTCGAGCTGTTGGTGTTGCAGCTACAGTTTTGATGTAAGCTTGAAAGTTTTCGTTTCAATAACTCAACTTTTGTTTAGTAACTCAGCTGACGGTGTAGTNGGCTTACTCTCAGCTGCTCGAGCTGTTGGTGTTGCAGCTACAGTTTTGATGTAAGCTTGAAAGTTTTCGTTTCAATAACTCAACTTTTGTTTAGTAACTCAGCTGACGGTGTAGTCACTGGGAAGGGCAAATATGAACATTTAATCGTTTCGGCTCAAGAAATAGCAGCAAGTGTTGCCCAACTTTATGTCTCGTCTCGAGTTAAAGCGGATAGAGACTCCAAGAAAATGGCTGAGCTAGGAGTTGCTTCAAAATCGGTGAATACTTGTACTGCTTCTGTTGTTGCTACGGTGAAGTCTGGACAACAAACTCTTTCTGATGAAAGTAAGGGAAAACATGAAAACATCACCCAGTGGCGTAATTACGGGGGGGGAGTATGAGGAAGCCCCCTCTCACCATTCGACCCGAAGGGCCAAAATTTTTTTAAACATAAGGGTCCCTTATGATTTAGGGGGGGAGGCAGAAAACCTAAGTCTTAGCAGAAATTCTAAGCCTCCCAAGTACTAAAAGTCTTCTGAGACGCCTTGGAAATCTCGGGTTTCTCGGAAGTCTCAAAATCCCAAATTCAGAATCTGAACCCGAAGGGAAATCCTAAGAGAATCCTAAGAAAGCCTAAGCTTAAGAATCCTAAGCCTAAACGCCACTACCATCTTCACTCCTTGAATCTCAAAATCACACAAACTGGTTAGATATCTCCCTTTTTTCAATTAAACAAAAATCATTTACATGAAATTAATAATAAAAAATCTTAAGGAATACTAGACTTTACTCATCTGTCATTACACGAGGCAAAGAAGGAAGAAATGGAATCTCAAGTGCGCACATTGGAACTCGAAGCTGAGCTGACTCGTGAAAGAAATCGTCTAGCAGCTCTTCGAAAGCATCACTATCATCTGGCATCTATAGTGGCTAATGAACAGAACCAAAATGGGAATTAAGGTAAAGGAAACATTTTTGCATATTTAGGATTCGTTAAAGAAATTCATTTTTATAGATTGCTATTTATTATGTTGCTCAAATTTGCAGCTTTCCATAAAATCTTAATAGAAAAACTAGCCGACTTAGAAAATACTTGTATCGAGGGTGAACGTAATTATGGATAAAACAAATTCGTTATCGCTAAAGGACTAGACTACTTTTGGGGAAATGATGCCACGGGATAGAGCACAAAATTTGGGCATTTTTTGTTTTTACGGCACTACTTGAAAATCTAACCGTAAAAAGTTATGATCGAAACAAAATTGTGATTTTTTAATTCAAATGAGTTTGAACATTGAAGCGAAGAGCCTGCATCAATGAAATTTTTCATTGAAACGATTCAATAAATCATAAAATTCCAAATCTTTGATAATTTAGGAAAAAAGAAAGCTGGCGTTTTCATAGATGCCTGAGTGCCGGCTTTTCGTTTCAATGTACAAAAACGTTTGAAATTTTTTAAACATTTTTTGTTTCGATCATAACTTGTTACCATTAGATTTTCAAGTAGTAGTCCAAAAGCAATAAATGCTCAGAATTTTCTGCTCTTTCTCATGGAATCAACTACCCCGAAAGTAGACTGATCCTTTAAGCGTACACATTTTCTGCATCGCTTTTTTACGTTGCACCCTTATATCATTATTTGCTATTATAGATTATTTGATATCTATTTGATTCCTAGTCATTTTGTATGTACTCTATGTTGTGAGTATTCAGCCATTTGTCGACTCATATATCATTATTGCTATTATAGATATTAATAAATTAATATATTATACTCTTTACAGGAAAATGTGCGTGTGTCTGTCTGTCCGGGCTAACTTTTTTCCTGCCCTATTTTTTTAGGGGGAGGGGGAATCGGCATACACAATAACGGGACAGAATGAACAAGAACGGGACGATGAAGGAAATTACAATCGTCGTGTTCTTGGTCATCCCGTTTGAACGATCGTTCCATCCCGTTCTTGTCTATGCCGGGAATCGACTCAGAATTTTGTCCTGAGTCTAAAAAATAACTCCCGATTATGGGAAAACTCATATATGGGGTCTACGGGACCCTCCCCCTCCAACATGTGTTTCAATATTGAAAAAGTCTGAAACCGGGAAAAAATAAGTTGTTTTACCGTTTTGGGCTATGCCCAACAACTCCTGATCATTTTAGAACAATTTTAAAAAAACTTTATTATTGAGTCCAGGTTTAGAGCAAGAATGCCAAATGAGTAATCTTCTTTTTGAATAGGCTATTAAACGGTTGCATATTTTTGGCCCCTGAGCTTGATTTTCCCGCCAACATGCATCCCTGCATGGTCGTGTTGGCGGGAAAATCAAGCTCAATATAATACCGAGCTTAATTTTCCCTCGGAGAGTGCCGCTTGGAGTCACTCTCAGAGACATTGCGAGTGAGGAGCGCTCGGCTCTTCGTACTTTTTTTATATCAAAAGATATCGAAAAATTTCTCAAAAATTGAAATTTTTTTTTACTTTTTCCAGAAATTTGACCCCTTATAGCAGCAGGACATTACCCCCTTATGATAGAACTTTACCCCCTATAAAAATTAATAAATAAATAAAATTATACAGAGTGAGCCAAAAAATCGTACTTTTGCGTTTTTTGGCGAAATTTTTTTCAAAAATCACCTACAAGGGGTATTTTCATACGATAAATCGATTGCGCGCATCGAAAACCCTTGAAAACGCTTCACAGACTATGAAATATACAAATACGACAATTTCATATTTCACGGTCCAGGAAGCGTTTTCAAGGGTTTTCGATGCGCGCAATCGATTTCTAAATACCTCTTATAGGTGATTTTTGAAGGAAAAAAATTTTCACCAAAAAACACAAAAGTACAGTTTTTTCTCACCCTGTAAATGAGATTGAGAATAAAAGCACATTTATAGCTTTTTCTTGACGAGTTTTTCCAACCTTCTCATACTGGAATCACCGATTCCATCTGTAGCCAACGAGACCACAGCCGAAAATGCTGATGGCATTGCACTAGCATTTGTTGTCGCTGAAGCCCCTTCAATCCGAGTTCGGAATAGCTGAATTAGCTGCTGCTGCTCCGATCTTCGCATATTTCTCATTTCGAGAATCTTTTGTAACTCATTCGAATCCGATTCTGGTAACATTCTTGCATAGTGCACAATGAAATCTTCTGGTTTGCTGATTTCGGTCATCACGATCTATAAGTTGAATAAGAATTTATTAATATCTTACCGTCGTGTGATGTTTCGAAACGTTTTTTATGTTTTTGAGGATTTCTCCGGACATACAAAGCCAATTCTGATAGTTTTTGGTGTGTTTAGAAAGCTGGATTTCGTAGCAATCGAGTGACACCAAAATCATTCCATAACTCTTTCTGGTTGAAGAGTTATTGCATAATTAGTCAAATATGTCGAAAAAATTGACATTTTTTACTAATTATGCAGAAATCTTTCTTAGCCAGAAAGAATTATGGCATGATTTTGATGTTATTCGATTGCTACTAAATCCGGCTTTCTAACCGCACCAAAACTATCAGGATTGGTTTCGTATTTCCGGTAAAATCCTCATAAACATACAAAAAGCTTCGAAACGTCGAACGACCTATTTTACTAGTATACCTTTAAAATAGCTTCAGCCTTTGACATAATTTTATTCACACTGTTTGTATACATAGTTGGTGGTTTGGTCACAACAGAACTTTCTACTGATGGCATAGTTAACAGGAACGTCTTTAAAGCGTGGGTATCAAGTAAAAGCTGTTCAGCCCCAGTAACAGAAATTGGTTTACATCGAAACAAGGCACCAAGGAATTTATTTACAAGTTGAGTGGCTAATTTCAAACAAAAATGTGCAAAGTATTTTCTTCGGTCGGCAAAATAGTCTCGAATAAGTGGAACGGTTGCTCGCAAATGTTTACGGATAGCCGAAACGTATGGAGATTCATCGCCAACCGATTCGATTCCGGACCAACTTTAAAAAAGATTTAAAAAACCAGTCCACGTTTGAGGAGTTGATGCTATGTGATAGAGCACAAAATTTTAAGCATTTTTTGTTTCAATGTTCAAACTCGTTTGAAAATTTTTTTGTTTCGCTCATAACTTTTTACGGTTAGATTTTCAAGTAGTGGCCGTAAAAAGCAAAAAATGCTTCAAATTTTGTGCTCTTTCACATGACATAAACTCCCCAAAAGTAGACTGGTCCTTTAACAGCTAATAAAATGGTATCTACTTGATCTTCGTCATCATCTGCAAAGCAGCATCACAAGCGGATTCGGCATCTTGTACCAAAATAGTTAGTGCATTATTCGAAATACTGTAGAAGAGCTCCATTTCTTGATTGAAATCAATTTTCTTAAAAAAAAGTCTTACGAGAAAACAATATAAAAAGCATACAGGCACACGCTGTTTCAGCTTTTCCTGCAGTTGCATAGTTGTTTCGGCACACCAATCAGCTGTAGCTAGTAAGCAACATGTGAAAAATTGTTGATCTGGAGTTAAACGAATTGTTGTATCTTCTCGCATCAAATTTTGTAACAAGCTGGCTGTACTAATGGTGCCTTGGTATCCGGATGACACTTGCGGGAGGAAAGCTGTTAAACAACCATGCCCATAACCTCTTAGACATTGACGGAACACTTCAACCAGTTGTCTAAAGATTTAGATAGTAGAAACATTTTGGCTCTAGGAAATTTTATAACAAAAAAGCGAACATTTCAGTTCGGCAGATTTTCTCCACTTTGATCAAAATCAAAAAATTACTTCAGATTCGAATTTCCCGTATAGAAAAACCCCGATACAAAAATTCAGCGAATTGGAAAAAATTTTCCATTCGAATGGTGGAATTAAAAGTTACACGCTAAGTTCACTCAAAAAACTCGAACATAAAAAAATCGTTCGGTTCCACCAAAAAATTTTAGTACTACTGTAACTTAGATGACCCACTACTCAAAAAATCGAATTTTACCACAAAGAAAACTTTAATATCACGGCACTGTTACTGCGCCGTGATATTCAATAATAGAAAGGCTTACTTCAACAAGGCATCGGGGTCAGCACAAAGTTTGCTAGATTCAGTAATAATTTTCTTTAATAGCAAAAATAAGTCAGCACTAGATGGCAACGGAAACGCATGTGTACTTGTGTCCTTAATCGGACGCTCTTCCCCATTTCGAATTTTCGTTGCACATCCTTCCAAAAACTCGGTCAAATTTTTGCTTTGAGCTGCCACAAAGACATCCATCTGCTTATCAAATGCTCTCCAAATAATTTTTTCAAAATCAAAATTTCCTTTTGCTGGGAACCGTTTGCAGAGTAGATTTTCGAACATGATTGTATGATTAATGGCATGTGCAAGGAGCTTCCAATCGATT
The DNA here is from genome assembly GCA_900406225.1 of Acrobeloides nanus. Lineage (NCBI taxonomy): Eukaryota > Metazoa > Nematoda > Chromadorea > Rhabditida > Cephalobidae > Acrobeloides > Acrobeloides nanus. The sequence goes on from OZJO01021656.1 coordinate 17,355, forward strand.
TCACCTTTTCTTCTCACCATCATTTTATCTAAGGAGTTTCTAAAATTTTCGAAAAAATTAATAGAAAAATTTCTTACAGGGTGTCCTAAAAAAGTGGATTTTTGTGATTTTTTGGGACACAAAAATCTTTTTCCTAATGGCTCCTATACGGGTAATTGAAGCATTTATGTGGGGAATTGCGTGCATTCCCAAACATGCTTCAAAAATTACTTCTAGAAAGTACTTCCAAATAAAAAAAATAACCATTTTCGAGCTTAAAACCCCAACTTTCCCGAATCAAGACCAAGGAAGCACTTTCAAAGTTCAGGAATGAGCGCAATCGATACCCCTATAGGGGTCAAAACATACACTTTTTTTCATTAAAATCCATTTTTTGGGGGACACTCTGTATATTATAGTTTTTATGGTAATTTATTAGAAATTTTGAATCATAAATGATTTAAAAAATCCAACCTAGTAGAGACACAAAATTCCATAGCTAAAGTTCGACCAATTTCCCATGAAGCTGGAAAAATTTTTGCCGTACCAGTTCGTTCAAAATCAGCCAGTTTATTTACGAACCATCGATACCTAAAAAGCTCATGTATTAACACGTCCAGATCAACGTCAAATTTTTGTATGAAATAAAAATTCATATAAAAATAAGTAGTTCTGTAAAAAGAAATAGTCGAAAAAGTCCTTTTTCGACCCATCCTGGGCTATTTCAAAGTTGTAAGTTCTTAGATTTTGAGTTTTCCAATTTCTCAAACTTGTAATGGCTATATCTCTGTGAAAATTCATGATCACGAGATAAAATTTTTTTTAAACATTATCCTCGTGATTTGTACTTAATGTTTTTCTTTGACATCAATCCATGATTCTTGCGTTAATACTATCCAAAATTGCATTTTTTGAGCTTGGGGGGTCTCTGAGAGTACGGTATTGGATTAAAGATGGTTATTTTTGACCAAGTTCCAGTAGGAATTTTTCTTTGCTGTCAAAGAAAAAGTTTTAGATCTCTTCACGAGCAGAAAAATGCTTTTTTCCGCATCGAAAAATTCCACTCCTAGGCCAAGATATCGTCAAAATACAGATTAGATAACGTTTGTTTTGTTATATGAAAATCTTGTATGTAATTTTGGCTAAAATGCAATTCGTGGCCCTCGCTTGGATTTTTTCCAAAATGGTGTTATTTGTGAGACCTAATATAGAGGAGTGTTATAGCGTTAAAAAAAATTGTGGGACGAATCTCTCTGGAGATGTGCGATTTTTTCAAGGTGTGGTTCTTTATGTGTTATTATAAGGTATGTACAGGGTGATCAATAATTTACTCACGTATTTAAAATATTCGCCAAAAATCGAGTTTAAATCCATTTCAGTCGCCCGATAGCTCATTCGATAGCCACCGTCATAAAATTTTTTTAGGAAAAAAATTATTAAAAAATATTTTATTTTCGATTTTTTAACCCAAAAATACTAAAAATTACTATTTTTTGAAATTTTCCCTATTTTCAAAACTTTGCCAAAAATCGAGTATAGGATATATTTCTTCGAGCGACAGTAATCTTGAACGTTGGGAATCTGAGGAATTTTTTACAAAAAAAATTATTGAAAAAGCTTTTAAAATCGCGATGATATGATTTTTCGAAAATTATTATGCTTTTATTCAATTTTTGCATTGTTTTTGGAAATAAGGAAAACATCAACAAAAGCATAATTTTCAAAAAATCATATCACCGCGATTTTAAAAGCTTTTTCAATAATTTCTTTTGTAAAAAATCCCTCAGATTCCCATCTTTCAAGATTTCCGTCGCTCGAAGAAATATATCCTATACTCGATTTTTGGCAAAGTTTTGAAAATAGGGAAAATTTCAAAAAATAGTAATTTTTAGTATTTTTGGGTTAAAAAATCGAAAATAAAATATTTTTTAATAATTTTTTTCCTAAAAATATTTTATGACGGTGGCTATCGAATGAGCCATTGGGCGACCGAAATGGATTTAAACTCGATTTTTGGCGAATATTTTAAATACGCGAGTAAATTATTGATCACCTTTACATACCTTATAATAACACATAAAGAACCACACCTTGAAAAAATCGCACATCTCCAGAGAGATTCGTCCCGCAATTTTTTTAACGCTACAACACTCCTCTATATTAGGTCTCTCAAATAACACCATTTTGGAAAAAATCCAAGCGAGGGCCACGAATTACAGTTTAGCCAAAATTACATACAAGATTTTCATATAACAAAACAAACGTTATCTAATCTGTATTTTGACGATATCTCGGCCTAGGAGTGGAATTTTTCGATGCGGAAAAAAACATTTTTCTGCTCGTGAAGAGATCTAAAACTTTTTCTTTGGCGGCAAAGAAAAATTCCTACTGGAACTTGGTCAAAAATAACCATCTTTAACCCAATACAGTACTCTACGAGACCCCCCAAGCTCAAAAAATGCGATTTTGGATAGTATTAACGCAAGAATCATGGATTGATGTCAAAGAAAAACATTAAGTACAAATCACGAGGATAATGTTTAAAAAAAATTTTGTCTCGCGATCATGAATTTTCATGGAGATATGGCCATTACAAGTTTGAGAAATTGGAAAACTCAAAATCTGAGAACCTACAACTTTGAAATCGCCCAGGATGGGTCAAAAAAGGACTTTTTCGACTATTTTTTTTACAGAACTACTCAAGTCTATATGAATTTTAATTCCCAACAAAAATTTGACCTTGATCTGGACGTGTTAAAAAGTTATAACCATCCGTAATGGAAGGCCGCCCCGAAAAAACCCCGTAGCGGTAACGAAAGGCCTAGTGCCATGAAACTCGTTTAAGACTGTGTTACAACACGGAAAGTCAAACCAAACGTTACGCAGACACCTGCGTGAGATGATAAAATTTTTAGATATTCAATTCTATTTCGAGTTATTAGTAGGGTTCTGTGCTTTTATTCTAGGATCAATGTGTTTTTGGCAATATCGTCGAAATATGACATCAAATATTTATCCAGAATATGTTTCTAATCGTAAAGAAGGCATATTCATTATAATTATATTGGTAAGGTTTACAAGGGAACGGTAAGAACTGTCCGACGGATTTTCGAGAAAAAACTGTCACCATTCGATAGAGCATATATGACTTCCTTAGAAAAATGATGACAATTTTTCTGGAATGGCGCTTTTTTGATTTTCTATAGACATGCCTATATAGGCCTGTTTTATATATTAGATCTCGCGGCGTGGCCACACTTGAGGCTTTTTGTTTGAGGACTTCTTCGGAGAGGACTAAAAATTTAAGGAATTTAATTTAAGGCCGAACATTCGAGGCTCATAATTTGAGGATAAGTCTTTGAGGACTATACACTTGAGGACTCAATTTTTTAGGACGCTACATTTGAGGCCCAACATTTGAGGCTCAACATTTGAGGACTATACACTTGAGGACTCGATTTTTTAGGACGCTACATTTGAAGCCCAACATTTGAGGCTCAACATTTGAGGACTATACACTTGAGGACTCAATTTCTTAGGACGCTACATTTGAGGCTTTTAATCGGGTTTTATAATAAAAAAACAGAACATATGTAGAGACCGACACATGAAAATTTTTCCGATTTTTTCCGAAATTTTTTGATAAAAGTGTCCAAAATGAGTATAGAAACAACTTTAGTTAAGATCATTGGCAAATTTTTGAATAAAAACTCGAGAAAAATGGAAAAAAATGGTAAATTTGATGTCACAACCACAATTTAAAGAGGTGTCGTTCGCAGCCCTATCTCCGAAAAACTTTTTCTCATATTTTTTTAACAAGTAACCCTCTAGGGGTAATTTTATGCGGGGAATCGATTGCGCGCATTCCCGAATCTTGAAAATGCTTCCTTGACCCTGATTCAGGGAAGGAATCGGTGTTTTTCAAGGGTTTAGGGTACAATTTTGTGATGGTCTTACCGGGTGTTACCGGGAGTTCTTTTCTCAAAATTTTTTTACAAAAATGTCTAGAATAATATGCAGAATATTTGTACATATGTACTTTTTTGTTCGAGTTATAGCTTTTTGAGATATTTCAAATTTACTGCTATTTTTTACTGTTTTAGTGGAAAAGTATCGATTTTGCAAGGGTCAAAAGTACCAAAAATTTGTTGATTTTCAACAAAATTTTGTTATAGTCTTGTAGAGAAACCCTAAAAATACTATTTTAGCAAAAAAATTCGAAAATTTGAAAGGGTCATACTTACCCCATTTTTTGAGGTCTTTTTTTAAAATATGGCGGTCTCTAAACATATGATTTTTTTAAAATATAAAAAACAGGAAATTATGGGCCTTGTTGTTTAAGGACAAAATGTTGTTTTTTCAATTTTTCTATGGTATCTTGAGGACAAACTTATATTGTTTTTGCGAAATTCGGACTCGCCACAAAAAATGGTGACAGAAACTGTGGTCGCTCGTAGAAAATAACCAGGAAAAACCTGAGATTTGAGAAGTGGTCCTTATGTGGAGTCCCCGAGGTAAATGAGTCCCCCCCCTTTAAAAGGGGAACTATTTGGGGGTCAACCAAAAAGCACCATTCCAGACAAATTTTCATTATTTTTCTAAGGAAGTCATATATGCTCTATCGAATGGTGGTGGTTTTTTCCAAAAATCCGTCCGACAGTTCTTACCGTTCCCTTAGTTGAAAAAAGTTTGACATACAAGTTTTAGAACTAAAAATTTTGGAGCTTCGGCTCTTATACCCCATTGAACGTTGTTTAAGAGACGTTTTCTTGAACACTCGAACTTGAAAGGGCATAGTGTTAAACGGCTCGACTGCGCTCCAAATTGAATTTCTTTAGTGAGATTGACGCATGGGAAAATTTTTAAAAGTCATTTCGAGTCAAAATTCGGGTTCTAAAAAATTCAAAACCTTATTCAAAGTTCAAAAACCCGATTTTACGTTGAATTTTTGATTTTTCTAAACTGCCTAGAATTATTTTTCTGCCAAAATTTCAGTCTGACCGATGTATTTCAACACGGAGAACATTTCTAGCGTGGTTTCGAAAAAATCCGAGAATTTTTTTCGAACCCTCCTACTGTGCCCTCTTGTAAAAATGGCCTAAAAATCGAAGTTTCTTGGATTTTTTCGAAACCATGCTAGAAGTGTTTTCCGTGTTGAATTACATCAGATAGATATAAATTTTGGCCGAAAAAAATTATATAGGGTGTTTTAGACGAGTTAGAAATAATAAAAAAATCAACGTAAAATCGGATTTTGGAGCTTATAATAAGGTTTTGAATTTTTTAGAACCCGAATTTTGACTCAAAATGACTTTTAAAAATTTTCCCATGCGTCAATCTCACTAAATAAATTCAATTTGGAGCACAGTCGAACCGTTTAAGGCAATGTTTGAACTCTTGAGATAGTGCCTCTTAAAATCGAAAAATTTTATTTGTCAAAAATGACCCTATTAGGGGTAATTTTATGCAGGAAACACGTTGGCGATGTTATTTTTGCGTAAAAACGCTTCTTTCATTTGTTAGAAAATCGAATTTTTGCATATTAGCTTTTTCGAAATATGTACTTTCTTTGTCTTCAATTCGATTTTCTAAAAAATGGAAGCGTTTTTACGCAAAAATAACATCGCCAACGTGTTTCCCACATAAAATTATCCCTAATAGGGTCATTTGTGAGAAAATTTCGAAAAATCAAATTTTTCGATTTTAGACCACGTTCAATGGGGTATAAGAGCCGAAGTAGCTTCAAAATTTTTTTTAGAACTAAACAAATTTCTGGCAGCAGGACATATGTTAACCAAAATGTTTCAGGGAGCTGTTTCAACGGACTTGTTTCAACCGATTTGTTTCAATGGACATGTGTCAACCATATGACATGTAAAAAATTGCTATAACTTTAACAGATCAACGTTTCATGCCTCCAAATTTACACCGACTCCTGAGTGGCGCAAATTTGGAAGCATGAAACGTTGATCTGTTAAAGTTATAGCGTGTCACATGGTTGACACATGTCCATTGAAACAAACCGGTTGAAACAAGTCCATTAAAACAAATCGGTTGAAACAAGTTCGTTGAAACAGCTCCCTGAAACATTTTGGTTAACATATGTCCTGCTCCCAAATTTCTTATTACACTAAAATGAAAAGATTTTAGAACTGTTTGAGTCTGATAGCATGGCTCACTGTATTCATTCCGTTTTTACTTTACATTTTTCTCCCAAGGAGTGGGTCCACATATAAAGCTGCGGTGATTATACGAAATATGGTTAATTGGACATCAAAAGTTGTCGTTGGACATGCGATTGATGAGTAGATTTTTTCAAAGAAAGTAAAGTATATCTGAGCCTTTTTATAGCTTATTTACCTATATAATGCTTTATTTGTACGTCGTAAAATCACAGCTTCCATCAGATGGCAAAGTCAATAACATTGTACTTCGAATTCATCGTTGTTTGACTTACCCATGGAATCTGTGGGAGCGGAGCATCGGTGTAATTGAGTCCAATAAACAACCCATAGAGATAAAACAAATAGAAAACCGAGCTGCGATCATGCATGATATCAATTTAAATCACGGAAATGTAAACTCCATTGGTATATCTACGGGACTGAAACTTAAAGGTACAGTCCCCCACCCATTTCTTTTTATTTAAAAAGGACCCTTTTCAGCAACAAATAGCGACAATTTTTCCATAGACAACCGACTCGAATTATCTAGTAGATTATTACAGGGTGTGCGGAAATCCGACCCCATCTCGAATTGATATATAAATTTGTTTGCCGATGGAAATGCTTAATAAAATTGTAGATAATTTTCCAACGAGATTAGATTGATGTATTCAGGCGAATGGTGGTCATTTTGAGTGAATATTGTTTTTTTGTCGTTTAGTACATAAAGTTGTTTAATTTGATCAATTATCGACATGAATGAGGAGTCGGATAATTTCCGCACACTCTGTAAGAAGAGATTCTTTAATTCTTACACTTAGCAAATTAAACACTAACAGTAAGATCGTAGCCGTTTATAAGGTGATGAGTACGCAAAAAGTTGACGAAAAAGAAACGCAAAACAGTTGTAACTTTTTGAGCTTTATCATTTTTGTAAATAAGCTTTTCTTATCTTTATTCTATTTTTTTAAAGTGACATTCCATTCGGGAAAAATGTGTGCCAACAAATATTTTATTCGGAAAATTCATGATTTTTTAATCATTTTTTGAAAAAGAACCAACATCTAAAAATGTTTCTCAGAGTTATAGAATAATTTGAAATTTGGTCATTACAAACTCTATTTTCAAGAGCTCATAAAAATCTGTCGTGCTAACCACTACACAACACGGCAATTTGGATGAAATCTTTCTAATCTAACTTATAAACTACGAACTTTTCGGTTAAATAACAAATTTATGATTGTAAAATAAAACTTTTGCAATTTATTTTTAAATTTTATCAATATTTTATTTAATGTTTTATATATTTTAATTATTAGGTTGTTCAATAAGTCTTGAATCCTACATTTCTTCACATAAGGTGCTTCAGAAATCCGTTTTCGATAAAAAATTTTGGAGCTATTACGCCTGGGGGGCGCACTTAACAGGAATAAAAATGCCGAAGTAAAAATGTCAAAAATTTTTTTAACAAGTGACCCCTTAGGGGTAATTTTATGCGGGGAATCGATTGCGCGCAATCCCGAACCTTAAAAATGCTTCCTTGACCCTGATTCAGGGAAGGAATCGGTGTATTGAAGCGAAAATAAAACATTTTCGGATTTTTATGAGAAAACCGTCGATTCTTAGGTTTTTCTAGGCGGGGAATCGATTGCGCTCACTCCCGTACCGTGAAAATGCTCCCTGATTCAGGGAAAAAACTAAAAAATCGCACTTTCAGATTTACGCTTAAAAACACCAATCCCTTCCCTGAATCAGGGTCAAGGAAGCGTTTTCAAGGTTCGAGAGTGCGCGCAATCGATTCCCCGCATTAAATTACCCTTAACAATAGAACACCTGTTTGTTCCGACGGTATCTTCTGGTGTTTTGGGATGCGAGAAATACGTTTGTGAAAGAATTTTTTGAAAAAAATTTTTCTTCTATTTTCAATCACATTGTCGAAATTGGATACTTTTATCAAGTAGGGTGCCAAGTAGATACTTTTCTTCTTATGGCCACAACTCCTCATGGTAATCAAGTTGAGAGCTCAGCGATAGCTCATTTGATTGCTCTTGATTTCCTCTACAACTTTTACTTTGATCACGTATGCAAATTTTCGTTTCAATAAAAAATTATAGACCGATTTTTGATTGTTATGCAAATTTTGGGTGGGTATCTAATGACAAAAATGGTCCAATTTGATCCTGATGCGGAGATTTTTATCAAAAGTGATCTTTGCAAAAGTTTTAGCCCTGATTCCCAGGAAAATTTTCGTATATTGTTTGGTATGTTAGCCCAGGGGTTTTTTGAGTTAAAGCTTGAAAAATGGTGATTTTTCGATATTTTTAGCGTAGCAAGATCCCAAAACTTATGTTAACCTATTTCTTTTTGCCAAAAAATGAGTTGTTTTACCGTTTTGGGCTATGGCCAACAACTTCTGATCATTTTTGAGCGAATATATTAACGCCTTAAAAAACTACCATTTTGGCTCTGAATCTGGACCTAACACGGCGGCGCGATTACGACGTTTATATGGACTTGTCTATTCAGATTTTGAAAGTGGTGTATACACTAGGTTTTCGGATATGCTGAATCCAAAAATCGCAGAAATTTTTTTCGACGACCTAACCCTAACCCTTTTGGGCTATTGCCAATAACTTCTAGGCTATATGGCACCTTAAGCCTTAATAAGGCTTAAGGTATCATTAAAAAAAAATCATAACTTTTTTATATCAACACCGTTTTCAATAACTCCGGTTGCTACTTTTAAAAATCAGATTTTTTTAATGTTTTTTCAGTAAAATCGTCTTAAAAAATTAAGGGAAAATTTTTTTCAAATTTCCTCTGCAGCATTTTTTATCCAACTCTTACTCAACAAAATGCAAAAGGAATTATGGAAAAAGCTTAGCACATGTCTTTTTTCTATTCACAAAATCTGAATCGACGAGTCCACATAAACGTCGTAATCGCACCGCCGTGTTCACGTATGTTTCAACCCATAGAAAACGGCAAAAAGTTTGTGCCGACATGTCGGAAAAACACCCATAAATTTTCTGCCAAAAATGAGGTGTTTTTCAAATGTTAAAAAATCATAGAAAATTATAGACAGCGTTTTAATTTAAACCGATACTCACGATTATTCTCTGGGGGTTGCTCTATGTTTTAAACACGCAAACAAATAAAAAATGTAAACTAGAAAAACTACTTAGGTTTTGAAGCATGATTGCCCTTGGCAGAAAATTGGTCCTTTTTTCAACAAAAAAATTAAAAATTCCATATCTTTCTTAAAACGACGATTCACAAAAAACCCATACTCATTGTTATGGAGGAGGGTCTCCTCGACAATCTACAACACGACTTTTTTAAATTGGATTTAAAATAAAAACCTACATAGGTTTGAAAGGAACGTGTATATGCTATTGGGCTGTAACATAAGTTGTTGCCACTCAAAAAATATATCGAAAATTGGCATTTTTCGCTCATTTTCAATGAAATTTTTTCAGTAGTGGATACGAGTGTATGCTGAATACGATCCAATCGGTCTTTTTGAGCGAAACTCATGTTTTCGTGTCAATATCCAGACTTTTTCGAAAAATTGGAGTCTCAAATATGTACCCTAAGTTTAAAATGTTGATATTTCGCTATAAAACTCGGTTTTTTACAAAATTTTTGACGTTCCTAGGGTTATTCTAGGCGCTGAACACGAATCCGCCGTTATTTTTTGTCCTAGACTTCGGGGTTATGGTTAAAAATGGATTACAAAGAAAAGACCTTTTGTGGGATTTTGCTTACAAAGAACAGACCTTTGTAATCCATTTTTGAATAAAACCCCGAGATGTAGGATAAAGATAACGGCGGATTGGGTACCCCCTGAAATCAAAACTTGATAATTCCATCGGATTCGAGTTCCCCGTAGCCGAAAACCCCCGAGTATCAAAAATGATCGAAAACAAAAGTTGGCACAGACTTATTGCCACTTGAAACAGAAGTGGTGTTGTGGTCCAGATTCAGAGCCAAAATGGTAGTTTTTTAAGGCGTTAATATATTCGCTCAGAAATGATCAGAAGTTGTTGGCCATAGCCCAAAACGGTAAAACAACTCATTTTTTGGCAAAAAGAAATAGGTTAATATAAGTTTTGGGATCTTGCTACGCTAAAAATATCGAAAAATCACCATTTTCAAGCTTTAACTCAAAAAACTCCTGGGCTAACATACCAAACAATATACGAAAATTTTCCTGGGAATCAGGGCTAAAACTTTTGCAAAGATCACTTTTGATAAAAATCTCCGCATCAGGGTCAAATTGGACCATTTTTGTCATTAGATACCCACCCCAAATTTGCATAACAATCAAAAATCGGTCTATAATTTTTTATTGAAACGAAAATTTGCATACGTGATCCAAGTAAAAGTTGTAGAGGAAATCAAGAGCAATCAAATGAGCTATCGCTGAGCTCTCAACTTGATTACCATGAGGAGTTGTGCCCATAAGAAGAAAAAAATCTACTTGATACCCTACTTGACAAAAGTACCCAATTTCAACAATGTGATTAAAATAGAAGAAAAATTTTTTTCAATTAATTCCTTCACAAACGTATTTCTCGCATCCCAAAACACCAGAAGATACCGTCGGAACAAACAGGTGTTCTATTGTTAAGTGCATTTGAGTCACAATAACGGTAACCTATGATATATTTACCTAGAGCTCCTAATCGATAATTGATTGTCACCACAGTAATTCCTCTAGGCGCCCATCTTTCAGCAATTCCGTTATAGCCATACTGGTTGGCACTTCCTAGTTCATAACCACCAGAATGTATCCAGAGCAAAACCGGGTTACCATTAGGAGACTAAATTGCATAATTATCAGAAATTTTTTGGAAGAATAAGGCTTTTTTCAAAGAAAAATGGAAGTTTAAATCAAAGCCAGAGCTAGAAAAGTACCTCACCCCTCCCCGAAATAAATTTTTGGGGGGGGGGGATTAAACTCAAAAAATTTTTTCGCATATTTTTTAGCCAAATTTTTAAGGGAAAATAGCGTTTTTTGCCTGTAATTCTATAAATATAAAAATTCAAATACTTTTTCTTGTGGAGCAATAATATTTAAGTGTAGACAATCCTCGCTCTCCATCGTGGTAGAGCCCATGCGGATTAATTGGATACAAGAAGGTCCAAAATAAGTGGCATTGTAGGTGTTCGTCCATGGTTCTGGTGGCAAAGGTTTCTAAAAAAAGTTCGTTTCTTATACATTTTACTAATGATGTTCAAAATTCCTACCTCAAATCTCAAATTGCCGACCGGTACTGCAGCAAAAGGCACTCGCATAAAAATATTTACTAATACATCTTTTTCCAATTTTAGACTAAAGCCTTGGATCTTTCCATATTTTGTTTCCACGACAGGATCCGCTAGAGTAGTGAATATAATTGCAGCATAGATTATTAGTAAAAACATTTTCCTCAACTTCAATTCTATGACCAAGCACACAAAAATCGAAAATTTTATAACATCCCTGTTTTCTCTTTTTATTTTTTGTCTTATTACTTTGTGCCTTTTTAGTTTTGGGTTCTTTCATGACCGATGATCTCCATGCTATGAATGTTCTGATAAGATCAATGAAAGGAAGCCATAAAAGTGTGCTTAAATTTTTCTTGTTGTGTGCCTACTTTTCTTTGTTCACATATTTTTCAAGACACATATTTTTCATATGTGAACATCGTAAATTTTACGGCGCAAAATAGATATCGCAAGACAAAACTAATCAATACAAATATTGTTTTGTCAAAGAAAGTTACAAAAAAATAAAGGAGCTATTAAAGATGGGGGGGGGGGGGAGACTGACAATCAAGGGTCACAATCAAATTTTTTGAAGTGATTTTAGGCTATTTTTAAGCAAAAATTTCGCAATTTTTGACCATTTTTTAACCAAAAAGTGTCAGGGGAATCTATACTTCGGTTGCGTTGCGATTAGTCGCTGCGACTGATCGCAGCGTCTCCAGCTACACTTCAATTTTAAGCGGGATTTAATCTGTCGCAAGAGCTGCGATTAGTCGCAGCTTCAATTTATACTTTTTACTCGCGCAAATGAATCGCAAAGTTTGGGGGGGGGGACGAGAGACTGCGACTAGTCGCGAGGTGAACTTTTTTTGGCAACGAGTTTGTCATTTCCAAAAAGCTCGTCGGTTTAAAACACTGGCGTTGCCAAAAGCTCTAGTACCGACCAAAGTAAACTCAGAAGCACCTTTGAAATGTGTTACAATTAACGATGCGAAACAATTGACTGTTGAAGACTGCTCGATGATCATTGGAGGTAAAGAAGAGATCATTATTATGGGATGCATCAAATGAGAATCACAAAAACGCTACTAAAAATTGGATGGAGATCGCCGAGTTGTTGAGCAACGAGAAAAAGAGTATCGCGATAGTCGCAGTGACAAATCGCTGCGACTAATTTTCGATTAAACTATAGCTGGAGAGTCGCGGCGACTAAATTTACCTTAGTCGCAACGATTACGATTGAAGTATAGATCCTCTCAGTTTTTAAGCATTTTTCTTAGAAGCGCTGATTTTTGTAAAAAAATTTTGCTCGCTGAGCTAAATTTGAGCAAACAACGCAATTTCTAGACACAAATTGTGGGTTCGTCGACCAAAAAACGTTGCTGGGTCCTTGTATGCTTGTCGATTATTTTAAATTTTTTTACTTTTTTACACGTATTGTTCAGTTTATATTCTTCTATCAAAAGAGACAAAATATTTGAAGGCACACGAGTGCTAAAATTTATAACGCGATTTTGCTTGAAGCACAAAATAAAGGCACAATTTTGTTAGGATACCTATTCCATGTGTATTTAAAAATGCATTGATTTTCATGATAAGCCATGTTTTTTCTTTATACTCAATTCAATATATCAAAGTTCGAGGCTACCCCAAATCAAGGGAAGAGGATCAGTTAAGGGTTAAAAATTGTTAATCTGTTCTTAAAAATTTTTTAAATCATTCTCTAGGGTTATCTGAAAAATCCAAAAAACACACTTCCGAAAAGTGAAAAAATTTCTTTAACCCTTTTTTGAACCGTTTTCGTTATCAAAATTGGGCAGTTTGGATATCAAAACCGCTCGAAAAAAGGCTAAGAAAATTTTTCGCCACGCGAGAGTGTTTTTTTTTAAATTTTTAGAAAAAATTGTAATTTTTTGTTTTTTACCATTGACTGACCCCTGATCTGACATGGTAGCTCTCAAAGTTCATTTTTTAGGTAATCTTTATTGAAGTCTAGAATCTTTTCCCCTCCAAATGGCTATTACTCTCGAAGCACTCAAGCAGATCTTGAAGGAGCAGCATGAGCAATCGCAAGTTGAAATTAAACAATTGTATACGAAATTCGATGCAGAACTTGAAGAAGCAAAAAAGGAGAGGAGAAAACTTGAGGCGGAATTGAAGAAAAGCAATGACATGATCACATCACTAATCGATCAATTTCATGGACAGCAACTACAAGTCAATGAATCTATCAAGAAGATATTAAATTTGCCAGTCGCCAGGCCTGTTGGGGTTGGCCAGAAAAGTCGGCCTCTAATTCCGATCTACGATATTCCAGCTGATTCAAAATATTCACCGGAAGAAATTGATACCCGTAAGAAACTTGCGTGCCTTTTCAGACTCGTGGATGATTATGAATGGTCTTCGACGATCTACAATCATATCACGGTATAGTTTTATTTTTAACTTTTTAGGCAGTGGTAGCAAGCATTTTCACAGTGGGATAGACCCCAAAATTGGTCGTCAAACCCAAAATTTTTGTGTAAAAATTGTGTTTTTTAGCTCGAATTTAGAGCCGCAGAAAAAATTTGTTAAAATAAATTTTTGCGCTAAACTCGCAATTCAATTTTCGCTCTAAACTCGCAAAATTTGGAGGTGCCTTATTGATGTGACGTGCACTGTAGTCTGAAATCACCTAAAATGCGCGAAAAAATTTTAAAAAATATTATTTCTAATTGAAATTTTTTAAATTTGAACTAAAACAAGAGATAAGCCTAAGAAACTCCCTTCGTAAGCCTACGCTTCAACACTGCTTTTTACTTCAATTTTATAAGGGAATACGATTTTTTACTACTAAAATCTTTTTTAGATGAAAATCCCAGGCACTGAATATATTCTCATAAACCCCTTCGGGCTAATGTATCACGAAATTACTGCAAGCTCACTCGTCAAGATCACGTTGGATGGAACAATAGTTGATCGTGGGAGCACGCAATTCGGGATCAACCGAGCTGGATATATTATCCATACTGCCATTCACGAGGCCCGCCCTGATATTCATTGCACCATTCATGTTCACCACTTTGCAGTTGCTGGCGTTTCGGCCATGAAATGTGGAATCCTGCCGATCAACCAGGAGGCCATGGTAGCCGGTCCGGTGGCTTATTTGGATTATAATGTTGTAAGTAATTTATAGGAGGGGGAGACCGAAAAAATTCGAAAATTTCACCATTTTAACCTCAAAATCATGTTTTTCAGCCCCAAAAAGAACTAAAAGGCACTCATATTGTTTAAAACAGTGGTTTTCAGGTTTTGATGAGGAATACGAATTTGACTAAATTTTTTGATGTTGGCTAAAATTCTGGCCCCTGTCAACCCTCAAAAATGCTTAAAAATCAAAAAATTTCTTTAAAATCGTGTTGCCCATAAAAAATTGGACATATGCAAAAATTTTGGGCAAAAAATATTTTTATTGACATTAGGTGGAATTGAACTAGATTGTAGGGACAGTTTTTCATGGTTAAGTGGTAGTGCGCTAGAGCAAGATTAAAATTTTTTGATAAGCGATATGGGTGTTGTTTAAATGTTTTTGGGGTTGAAAAACACGATTTTGATATTGAAATTTCCATACCTCCGTACTTTAACTTATTAGCCAACTTAATTTTCGATTTGTGAAAAATCATTTTTAGGGTATCTTTGAACAAGAGTCAGATAAGGAAGAACTCATTCGAATCGTTCAAGAAGACAAGAAAAAGAAGGTTAGTAATAATAATTTTCTTATTGGACAAATAGCATCCAATATTTTAGGTCCTTATGCTTCACAATCATGGCGCTATCACATTAGGCGAAACGGCCGAAGAAGCATGGAGACTACTCTATGTCATTGTTAAAGCATGCGAGACCCAAGTATGCCTATCATAGTTCCCCTCTTAAAACCGTTTTTCGAAATTTTTCAAAAAATTTTTTTAATATAGATTTTTCGCATGAAAATATCACAAATATCATTTTTGAGAAAATTTTTTAATTTTTTTGAAAAAATGCGGTTTTACAGCCCCTTGTATAAACTGTTAATTTCTAGGTCAAATCTATGGCAGCTGGTGAAAATGGCATTCTAATTCCGGAAAAGCGTGCACTTGATTTAGCTTATGAGACTGGTTCACAAGGAGGTAAATAAACGCATTCCTGATTTAAAATAAGTTGGGATTTCAGCAAACAACATGGACAATAATGCTTCGGTGAAAGCATACAAATATGGTGAATTCGAATGGGAAGCATGGATGCGTGATCTAGATTCTCGAGTAAGAAAACCTTCGGGGTGGGATGGTAATAATCCGAAACGATTATCGAAAAAATTTTTTTAGCGATTGAACAAAAATGCTAAGAAAATTTTTTTGAGAATGGTTACGGTTTATTATCCTCCTTTCCCTTTTAATAATCAACAAATTTATTATTCTAGGGGTTTGTTACTGGACATATTTACAAAGCCCCTCGTTAGAACAAGATGTAAACGTTTATTGGATAAATAATACATTTAGTATTGTATATAAAATTGGATAAATAATACATTTAATACAATATATAAAATTTTTACAAATATTAATAAATTTTTTCTATTACATATGCCGAGTGGCGGATCCAGGTTTTCTGACGAAGGGGGCGCCACCCAAAAACATTTTGCGATCTTTTTTTGGTCGCCAGGCCCAAATTTTTGTCTAAAATATCGTTTTTTGCTAAAAAATTTTACGAAAATTGACATTTTTGAGCAAAAATTGCTTGAAATTTGACGATTTTTGGTAAAAAATGGCCATTTTTTAGTAAAAATTGACATTTTTTGACAAAAAATGGTAATTTTTTCAAAATTTGAAAAATCAGCTTGAGGGGACCAGAAGGGTAAAAAATTTTTCGCTGACGTGCCCCTCCCCCCCCCCCCCCCCCCCCGCCCCTCCTTGGAGCCGCCACTGCATATTTCCTATAAAATAAGCCCCCAGGCTTATTTTTTCAACTTTATTTACAGCCTCGAGGGCCGCGACATAATATAATAAACAAATAATAAAGAATACTTGAATATCATAACAATTATAACATAACACGACGCCTTTGTAGCTTATGGATATTACGCTGAAAAGTCATTTAAACCAGGTAACCAAAAATATAAATTTTTAGGAATTACAATAGAGTCGAAACATTAAACTTCTTAATAGTCCTAATAAACATGCTCAGTTGTAGAGATACAATTTGAGGTGGTAATTTGAGATATAGTTTGGAGACTCATACTAAGAAAAATTCGCATCGAACATTTTTAATGCCAGGTGGTATAATAATTCCTCTAGGATTCGATCGAGTACTATAAAAATCACAGAGTATCAGTCGAGAAGTTTCAATAGAAACGTTGTTGGTCACAAGTTTATGAAAGTGTATTAAATCCGATTTGGGTCTATGATTTTCATGTGACTCCATATTGAGAATAACAAGACGTTCGTCATAACTTAGCAGAGTTGGATATACAAATTTGAAGCATCGCATAAATACATATCGAGTAAACCGCTTTTGAACCTTTTCGATTACAAGGTTGTTTTGTTAAAGAATCCAGCTCCGTCAAATATTTGATTAATTTTAATATAAAAGATCTTTATCACGAGAAATAATTAGATAACAACATGCACACTTCTTAAATTATTTGCCAGCACATATAGTTTGATAACTTTCTTATTTTTCTTTTAATTCTATGCTCTCATGTGTTTCATGAATTTTACCACGATTTTTTAAAATTAAAAAAAAGATTTTCGACCCTGGACTAGTTTTTAAAATAAAAAAGTTTGGTAAAACTAATCGACGGTATTTCTTGGAAATCCATTTTGCTAAAAAAATTTTAAAAATTAAAAAATCCAGAGCAGGGGTGTGTCTCGGTCTCGAATTTCGAGACTCTCGATGGTTTTCGGTGGTCTCGGACTCGGCCTCTAAAAAAGTTCGAGACCAAAAATATATCAAAAATTTTGCCGAAATTGAGGCACTATAACTTTTGTCACGGATTAGGTTTGTCACGCTAACTTTTGTCACGCGAAATTTTTATCTCGGAATCATTGAAGTTTTGAATTTTATTTTCAATTCAAACAGTTAGATTAGATCATGAAAAAGATCGTAAAAAAATTCCGAGTCAAAATCTTTTTCCGATAAAAAGTTATGTCGTTTTCAATTTTACAAAAACGTGACAAAAGTTATAGTGCCGAAATTGACGGAAAATATTCAAATTTTGACGAAAAATTACAAATTTTTTGTAAAAAAAATAATTATGGACCTATATGTAGGGATCAGGGGTGTAGCGGTTAGAGATCGAGATCAACAAAAACGATAGATCTCGAAATTTGAGACCGAGATCTCGATCAGGTTGATAGTAAATTTTTTTTATCAACCTGATCGAAATCTCGGTCTCAAATTTCGAGTCTCTATCGTTTTTGTTGATCTCGGCCTCGAACCGCTACACCCCTGATCCAGAGAGTGCAAAAAACATTTTTTAGCATCTCGTATGTCTCTTGAGCATCATACATATATGGTGAGCACACTTTGCTTAATTTGTGGTGAAAAAATTGAAAGACTACATATGAAGGTATGATTTTTGGAATTGTATATCGGTAACCACCAAGATGTTTAGCACAGCTCACGAAAATTCAAAAAAGTGGTTCTGTGTTAAACCAACTTAAATTTTTTGGCAAATCAACTCAGCTTGTTGAAGAAAGAGGAATAAGACGAGTACTATACAGAGGTCAAAGACTACAAAAATTTTTTATTAAAAAGTAAAAATCAGTTTTTTGTACCGGAGATTGATCCCTGGTTCTTAAACTTTGAGTCTAGTGCGCTAGCCACTCGACCATGTGTTCAATCTTGAAATCCCTATGATATGGTACACGTTTTTTCCTCTCGACGAGCCAAATTGATTTGTGCCAAAATTTAAGTTGGTTTACCACACACATGTTTTTACATTCGCTAAATTTTTGGAATATGCGCCGTTGTCACTTTTTATGCCATTTTTAATTAACAAATTTTCCGAATTGCGTCGTTGTTTTAGTAAAAATTGCTTGAATGTCCTTTTATATCAATTTTGATTGACAATTTTCCCAAAAATTTGCGCCGTTGGGTCGCTAATGGCGACCATTTATCACGTGTGGTTNCACTTTTTTTGAAATTGTTGATTATTTTTTAGCAGTAATGATAATCTAAAAGTTTAGGTAGTTGCATGTCGCGCCTGTGCCGTATTTTTCCGTCGTTCTCTTCGGACAAATGGCCGTCGCTACAAGTGTCGAGTCGGTTACCAATCTTGTAATCTCAAGATTAAAGGTCAACCCCTTTGCAAGTATTGTCGTTTTGAAAAATGTAAAGAACTGGGAATGAAACTTATACGAAGTAATTTTTTGATTTTTATCCCTAATAGTCATTTTAAAAACTTTGAAAAACTTCGATTTTGACCTTTGACTAACTCCTTGATATAGAGTAGCTCCAAAGGTCGAATTCGTTTTTAGGCAAGAAGGCAAAGCCATCAGCTCCGAAGACGAACGTGGAATTACCTCCAATAGTATCCTTACCCTTACCACAATGTATTGAGAGTATTACAGAAGATGCAAAAACTCCGACGCCTTTTTCTCCAGTTTCCATCGCATCAAACTTTTCAACGATGAGTGAAAAACGACAATTCAATATGAAACCGACTGAGTTTCAAATAAAGGAGATTTTGGCTCAGGTATTTTTTAAGGGGAGGAGGTGGGGGGGGGATAAAATTCCGTCCCCATTCTCAAAAATTTTTCTTAATGAAAAGGGAGACCTTTATGTATAAATTTACTTTTTTTCAAACCTAAAAAAGCCAATGGGCTGAAAAAAAGCAAATTGCTTTAAAAAAGCCAAAATGGTAATCCTGTAACCGACTTAGAATTTTTTAGCCTGCTAGTTGCATAAATCTAGCACCAGGTCTTCGTTTAACCTTCCTACAACAACTTTGCGTTGGTTTCTCTGAATTTTACGAAGCTATTGGTGTGAATAAACTCGCCAATGAAACGAATGTGACCATAGCCAAGGAATTCGATCGAGTTCAACATCTCAAATTTCAAACAAAGTTTTTATTGGCCTTGGCTAAGCTTCTCATGAAATGCGATAATTTCAATGAACTTCATTTCGATGATAAAGTAACTTTTACTACAGGGTGCGGCAGAATAAACCGGTCACTTTAGAATGTTCATTTTATCTATTATTTTGTTCATTCTTACATGCGATTCCATTAATTTTAAGTTTATTCATTCGATCATATCCCTATTTTTAGCTAAAAATGAAGGAATTAAGAGTCGCGATCATTAGAATGTGCCAATTATATGTGTGATCATGAACATTCTCATGTTTATTCTGCCGCACACTGCATACCCCCCCCCCATTCTTGGACAAGGGGGGAGGGTACTGTACCCCCCCCCTAATTCCTCGTAAATATTAGTGGACCAATTCGTATTTTGACGGCAAAACATATATCGAATTCGTATTTGACTACGATTTCGTATTTCCAATTCGTATTTATACTTTTTCGCCTGTCGACGTTTTTTTTGGTCGACAGTAGGGACCAATTCGTATTTTGGGGCCCAATACCCCCCTGCTTGCCCATGTATGCCCCCCCCCCCATCGACGGTACTGGATTGATACGATATTTTAGTGGCTTCTCTACAAGAACGCTTGGATGACATTCTACAAAATTGAACGTTTCTATGCATCCGTTCAATTATTCGGAACCTCCTTTAAAGATTGCCGTGTTATATATTATGATACAACAGCATTAGATTATAGTGAAAAAAATATAAAGCTCAAAGATATGGAATCGCAAAATAATGACCAATGGAATAAGTAATTTTAGGATTTTTCCAAATTTGATGAGCTTTTTTCGTAGACAAACCCAAAATTTTTGTCTAAAAATTGCTTTTTTGCTCAAATTTTGCGCCGTACGTGAAAATTTTTTACGAAAATAAGCGTTTTTAATCCGAAAATGGTTGAAAATTTACGCGTTTTGGCTAAAAAATGGTCAAAATTGCAAAAAAATGGAAAAAAATTTTAACCTAAAAATACCCTAAAATCACCAAAAATGGGTGAAAAAATTTGTTAGACTATTAAAGCTCACTAATTTTTTCTAAATTTTGGGTAAAAAAATAAGGTCCAGTTTCCATAACTAGAAAATTTCGAATTTTTTATAGACCTGGTGGGGGGGGGGGTCTTCCACTTATGTTATTAATTATATGTAGAAAACTAATTCAGTTATTGGAACCCACTCCGAAACAAATATGTCAAATGTGTGTTAATCCCGTTGAAGGAAATGAAACTATCGCAATTCGAATTAACTTATATACTAGCACAGATAGTATGGAATGTTGGAGGTAATTATAGTCCGTTTCAACACAAAATATGAAAAATTTGAATCAAAATTTAAACTCCGACGTCAGCA
Organism: Acrobeloides nanus; assembly: GCA_900406225.1. NCBI lineage: Eukaryota > Metazoa > Nematoda > Chromadorea > Rhabditida > Cephalobidae > Acrobeloides > Acrobeloides nanus. The sequence continues at coordinate 38,193 of OZJO01021656.1, forward strand.
TCTCGTCCGATCTGACAAATTAAGTAACGTTGGGCCCAGGGGGCGAAAAAATGGGTGATAGCGCCCAAAATTCACCCACCCATCACCCAGTAGGTGGCATCACCTATCACCCATGGGTGAATCACCCATCACCCACTGGGTGAATCATCCACAATCACCCATCACCCACTAGTGGGTGATTTGGGTGATTCATCTTGGGTGATGGCACCTTTTCGCCCCCTGGTTGGGCCAGCAAGTACTGAGTTCGAATCCCACTCGGGTCAAAAAATTTTTCCCATATAGACAGTTATTATTTAAGTTCTAAATAGCAAGTTTTTATTTTAGGCAAAAAAATTTTTACCCAGATAGGATTCGAACTCGCTGGCTCAGCGTTGCTTAACTTACCAGATCGCAGTTGAGATGCTGACTTCGAAGTTTAAATTTTGGCTCACAATTTGTTACATTTGGAGCTGAAACGGACTAATTTTCTTATTAACAATTTCACGGGCATATTTTCTTTAGATCTCGACGGTCTAAGTGAAAAAGCCAATAGGATAGCTGAAGAAGTAAACAGCCAAATTGCGAACGAACTTCATAATTATTACGTACATGAAAATCATTTGACAAACTATGCCGAGAGATTGACTAAGATAAATAAAATGATCTCTGCCACAGAGGTAAATTCTCGTGTGAAAAGTTACTCAAATAGAATTTCAGTCTGTTATACATGTTAAGAAAGATCTTGGACTTGTGGCTGAAATTTTTAATCTTTGGAATCTAGAGATTGTCGGTAGCGAACTTTGTGATATTGGATGATAACCAGTGTTTAAATTATATTCTTTATATATCAGCTGAGCAACTCGGCCTAAGGCTGCGTTCAAGCATGTCAAAAAATGTAACTTTGCCTGATTTTCAATAATATCATGTTTATCGAAACGATTGGTCATGAAACATAAAATTTTAGTGGTCGAGAAGCAAAAAAAACCAATAAAATTTTATACTTCATGATCAATCGTTTCAATAAACACGATTTTATTGAAAATCAGGCAAAGTTACATTTTTTGACAACTTTGTGCCAACTTTTTTGACATGCTTGAACACAGCCTTAGCTTCAGACTTCAATTTTTCTATGTACTATAATAAACAAAAGATAAATACAAAAATTTTTTAGGGTTTATTTCTTCTTTTTGAATAAGTTTTCGACGTCTTCAAGCGATTTTCCTTTTGTTTCGGGAACAAAGAATATAAAAAATATCAACCCAATAAACGTGCACCCTGCATAGATAAAAAATGTACCTAAAAGTTTCGAACTTTTCATGATTAAATGAGAAAATATTTACCAAATTTCGTTATCGTCTCATTCAAGCTCAAGAAAGTTAGCGATACCAGCAGGTTAAACATCCAATATGAGAAAATCGCGATTGATACACAAGTACTTCTGGCCCAGAATGGATAAAACTCTCCGTTTAATACCCAGGGCATCGATGACAAACCTTGAAAAAGGAGAATTTGTTAGATAAGTTTTTTTTATCAATTTTGTATGAGTCTAATAAATTTTTGATGCCTAAGCTTAAGCCTAGCGTGTTATGTGGAATCTCCATCTCGCCAAAAATCCAAATTTGAGCACCCCTTTCCTAACAAATTTGGGTGAAAAACATAAGGGGGGGGGACCCTTATGATTTTTGAAAAAATTTTCACCATACCTGACGCAAAGCAACATTCGAATATGATCATAAGAACTATTGGTAGTGCCGTGAAATCCGTTTTACAGTATGAGTTCATCCATTCATAGGTTGTTCCATTGTAAAAATGTGTAAAATTCGTATTGCTTGATGTAGGCGAACTACAAAACCCAGTAGAAGATTGTGTCTCAGCGTGATGATCCATAACTGGAAAACAATATCCGGAATGTTTAACTTCTGATGTTTGAGCACAAAATCCACAATTTGAATCTTCAACACAGTAATCACAGTTTCTGAAATTTTATTGACTGTCAAATTTTTTAAAGTGGGGGGGGGGTAATACCTTAAAAATTTTCTTCACAAAACTTTTTTACTCAAAAAATTTTCCGGGCCTCGAAATGCCGCCCCTTAATATAAACCTACTTGTATGCATTACAACGATGGAAATATTCATAAGTTGAATTATATGTTGAGCCATTCATACTATCACCCAGTCTAATCACGCTGGCAGATTCTTTATTAATTAAAAGGAATGATCCGGAAACGAATAGTAGAGCAATTAATGTAAGCGTAGTACTAACAAGCAACAAGGGTCTTCTACCGAAGCGATCAATAAAAAAACTTGAAGAGGATGTAATCAGTAGGTTCGGTACTAAATGATAGAAAATTAGCTCAAAATTGTTGACTTCTTTTTTATAGGTCGAAGGTTCAATCCCCGTCCCAAACAAATTGTCTTTGCCCAAAATTAAAAAGTTTTCGAAATTGAAAATAATGATGGGGGTTTTGGGCATTAGAAATAAGATTCTGAAGTAAATTTTTTATTTTGACTATCCTTATACCCTGTACCAGCTTATAGGGTTTCTAAAAGAGGTCAAAAAATTTTTAAAAAAATGCGATTTTGGCCTAAAAAACCCCAAATTCGATGAAATTTGCATAAATTGGCCTATAACTTACATGTCACAGAGAATGAAAGCCATATAGATAAATGATTGTTTGTAACGCCGGCGGACTTAATAATCGTACCGATATAATAGCTAAAAATAGGACTTTCGATTATACTCCTTCAGGTATACTTACTTTACCATGGTAGCTCCACAAAGTTGTGAAAAAATTTGCAAAGCACAACCTATAAGCAAAGCCTTTCTTATATGTGGCGTTCTCAAAATTCTCCATATGGTATCGAAGGCTAAAATTCTTATAAAAACATTTAGAGGGTAATTTGGGGTTAACAATCGATGTTAGGCCTTGTTTAGGGTTAAAAATCGTTTTTTATGAGTTAAAAATCGTTCATGTCTAGGGTTAAAAACCGTTCATAAAGCTGAAACGATAAACTTTCACGATAAAGTTGACATCTAGTTGTTTTCCACAATTTGCGAGCAGCATTGTTTGTTGAAGTCTAGGAATATTTCGACGAATTAGGTCATATGGATAAAATAGTAGTCCTATCTCGTGTTCTCAATATTATCTTATCAACTCTATCGTGTCAACCTTTCGTGTCAACTTTATGTACGTCTTTTTTAGGCGTTGCTTGGGGTTAAAAAGTTTAGTTTTATTATAGTAGTACAATTACTATTCTGTTCCTCTTTTGTTCTTGCATTATCTCTCTTGATTTTCTCGAACTCATAGGTTACCCATTCTTTATCTTGACAATATACATCCTGTAGAACCTAAAAGTCTATACTAGATTAACTTTAGGAATCACCTAAAGCTACTTACCTGAAAACACTCCGATTCTCTCCGATTTTTATACAGCCATTTCGGGCTATCAGGTAAAAATAAAAACCCAATAAACTGCACAAATGAAGGAATTGCCGCGAACCCAAACATTAACCTTTAAAAATATACTAGTAATCGAAAATAAGTCTTATATCTTAACAGAAAAACTTCCACACTTTAAAACTGGTGTTAAAGCCTAAGAAGGTAGAAGTTTTTTCGCTATTGTACATACCTCCATCCGACGTTATACGGATCGACATAAGAGAAACTTGCTCCTATGAGGTTGGATAACTTAAGACCGATTGCCCACATAATTTGTAGCATCAATAACAAACGGCCTCGCACATTTGCATTTGAAACTTCGGCTATATACACAGGTGCTATAGTGGTGGCAAAACCTTAAAAAAATAAATTTTCTCGTGTTAGATAATGTTTTTTAACAAATCTATGTGTATTGAAGGCATCAGATCGTCCGATCTGGCAAGTTATACAATGTTGGGCCAGCAAGTGCAGTGTTCGAATCCCGCCCAGGTCAAAATTTTTTTGCCCAAAGTAAAAAGTTGTTATTCACACAGTATAGCAACTTTTATTTTAGGCAAAAAATTTTGATCTGGGCAGGATTCGAACTCAGCAATTGCTGACCCAACGTTGCTTAACTCGCCAGATCGGTTGAGATGCTGACTTCGGGGTTTAAATTTTGGCTCACAATTTTTTCTTTAAGGCTGAAACAAACTATATCTGTATTTGGGCGTGAAAAACGATTAGAAAAAATTTGGCATCAAAATTTCTATAAGGATCATTTATTACCTGTCGCAAATCCAATCAATACCCTTCCTACCAATAGCATAATTTTATTCAACGCTGCACTGCATATTAGAGCCCCAATAGTAAACATAAAACTCGTAACCAGTACGCTTTTCTTTCTTCCGAATTTCTCCGAAACTCTTCCTGCTATTAGAGCTCCAATACCGGCCCAAGCTAAATTGTTTTTATTCGGGCTAAGACACCGTCTCTGTATTTGGATACGTGTCGAACGCTCCCTTTCCCCAAACAAATTCGAAATTTGCCCTCCCCCCGCCAAAATGCCATATTTTAAAGTCATTTTTTGGTCAAAATTTGGGTCTTTGGGCATTTTAGGCCAAAAATTCCATTTTTGAGCAAAAAATGATCTAGAGTAGCTCCCCTTTTTCTTCTTCATGGAGTCTCCGTTTAAAACCTTTTTACCCGGAATTATAGCGACGATCATCTCCTTCCAAACAGTGCTCATCGGTTTCATTTCAGATACATCTGGCACGTATAACATCGCCGCTGAAACTATTCCAGAGTCATATCCTAGAAGAAACCCTCCCATCGCGGCTGCTACTGCAAGCATATATACATAAAAACCACTCTTGGGAGGATGTTTTGGGCAATCTGGATCTTGAAGGTCGGCCTAAATTTCACACTGTATAAAGTTCTTTTAGGGAAGGGGGAGTGACATTCCCGACGGATGTGAAAAAAGTTTTCCACAATTGTAAAAAATGTTCAGAACGGTACTAAAAAATACTGTTTTTCAGGAAAAAGTTCAAAAATTTATTTGTGGCCCTTATTTTAACCCTTTTCAAAAAAGGGATTTTCTGCGTAAATGGCTTTTTTATGGTAATAATCACATTTTTTTAAAAACTTCTATAGATAAAATTAGCTGAAAAATCGATTGCGAGCATTATAAATTTTAAAAAAATTGTCTTCACCCTTTTTCAGGCACTTTTCGTAAAAATATAAATTTTGTGACGTTTTGATCCGTAATTTGAAGCCAAAAAGTGCCTGAAAAAGAGTGAAGAAAATTTTTTAAAGATTTATAAACGCTCGCAATCGATTTTTCAGCTAATTTTACCTATAGGAGAAGTGTTTTTTTTTAAATGTAATTATTACCTATGTAAAAGGTCATTTACCCTGAAAAACCCCTATTTTGACCCTAAAAAGGGATACAATAGGGTCAAAAATAAATTTTTGTGCTTTTTCCTCAAAAACAGTATTTTTTAAGGTCGGTTGTTGTTCGCTGTTGTTCGTCAAAACCGGTCGTGATGCGCTGTTATTCTGATAGCTGAGACGATGGCAATGATCGACGATGGGAAGGAAATTCTCACAAAACAGCCATCTCGACCGGTCAAGACGCGCTGTTTTATGCGAATTTCCTTCCAATCGTCGCGACGATCAGAATAACAGCGCATTACGATCTGTTTTGACGAACAACAGCGAACAATAATCGGCCCTTAGCACCGTTTTGAACATTTTTACAATTGTGGCAAAAATTTTTTCTCATCCGCCAGAAATGTCCCTCCTTAAGAAACGTTGGTTTCATACCGTAACATCAATATTTGCATGACCCATTTAGAAATTAAAAATACTAAGTAAGCTATTAAGAAGCTATTTTCTGTAAATGTTAATTATTTCCTTTTTTAAAAATCATATTTTACTTATTGGGAATTTAGATTCTTATCATCCATTAGTATATTGTTAAGCACGTTAGAGATTATATTCCTTTGTTCCTTTTTAGAATCAAAATAAAAATACAAAACTCGTGCCCTGCATTTTTGAGGAAATTAGGCACAAAAATGAAGAAAAATTTGGTCTCCTTGAATAGTGCTTAACTCGTTTTAACCCGATTTTATCACACTCTAGGAATTTATGAGTTTTTGTTCAAGTTGGATGTTGGCTAAAGCACACAAAAATGATACCATTTTAGTTGTTAAGCACATTATCGATTATATATCAGGCAGTTCTCAAAATTTTGAAACATACACTTATTTGCACTGTGTACTTTTATCTTCCGTCCTGGCTTTGAATGTTGTCGGACAATTGTCGAAAGAAACGTGAGAGAATCCTGAGAAAATTTTCCGCCTAATTTGGTCGTTCACTGTTAATTGCATTTTTGTGAATGTTTTGAAATCAAAAATAAATAAAAGAATTGTATGAAAGCTTTACTTATGTTACTCATTAGGGTCGATGAATCCGCACTGCTATTTCCTGCGCTAAGAGGGCCTAAAGGTTTATTTCTATTTTCAGATTTGTTGCAAAAGTACATTTCGCGTCAAGATTCTCCAAGCAGACCGATCGCGAACTGAAATTTAGAAGTTTATCAAGATTTGACGCAAGGGTAAAGGTAAGTACGTTTAATTTGAATTTTACATTGGCGATCCAGGCAAGAGAAAGATTTTGTGTCAAAAAGTATTATTTCCGATATTTCGTGCTAAGAATCTTCGAACGAGACCGATTGCGAGGACCTGGTGGAAATCCGTTGTGCTTTGGGTGAATTGAAAGGTTAGTGCCTTACAATTAAGACCTCAGGAGGCAGTGTCTTAATTTTCCTGATATTACAAATGGCATGGTTGTTTAGCTTCAGACTTCAATTTTTCTATAGTACATAAAATATAATAAACAAAAGATAAATGCAAACATTTTTTAGGATTTATTTCTTCTTTTTGAATAAGTTCTCGACGTCTTCAAGCGATTTTCCTTTTGTTTCGGGAACAAAAAATATAAAAAATATCAACCCAATAAAAGTGCACCCGGCATAGATAAAAAATGTACCTAAAATTTTCGAACTTCTCATGATTAAATGAGAAAATATTTACCAAATTTCGTTATCGCCTCATTCAAGCTCAAGAAAGTTAGCGATACCAGCAGGTTAAACATCCAACGTGAGAAAATCGCGATTGATACACAAGTACTTCTGGCCCAGAATGGATAAAACTCTCCGTTTAATACCCAGGGCATCGATGCTAAACCTTGAAAAGGGAAAATAGTTCTATAAATTTTTTATCAATTTTTATGAGTCTAATAAATTTTTGATGCCTAAGCTTAAGCCTAACGTTAGGCTTATGCTCTCTTATGTGGATTTCCCATTTCGATAAAAATCTAAATTTGAACAGCCCTTTCCTCCGCTCCCTCTCCCCCGAAACCCTTATCCCCCCAAAATTTACAAATTTGAGTGAAAAACATAAGAGGGATCTTTATGATTTTTGAAAAAATTTTATCAAAATTTTGGGCAAAAACATACGGGGATCAAGGGAAAATTTTTTGCATTTTATAGGTTTGGGAAGGGGGCATCAAATGGTTCCTACGATTTGGCGCCCCTGCACATGACCTCCAGTTTTTATTTTCACCATACCTAACGCATAGCAACATGTGAATATGATCATAAGAACTATTGGTAGTGCCGTGAAATCCGTTTTACAGTATGAGTTCATCCATTCATAGGTTGTTCCATTGTAAAAATGTGTAAAATTCGTGTTGCTTGATGTAGGCGAACTACAAAACCCAGTGGAAGATTGTGTCTCAGCGTGATGATCCATAACGGGAAAACAATATCCGGAATGCTTAACTTCTGATGTTTGAGCACAAAATCCACAATTTGAATCTTCAACACAGTAATCACAGTTTCTGAAATTTTATTGACTGTCAAATTTTTTAAAGTGGGGGGGGGGTAATACCTTAAAAATTTTCTTCACAAAACTTTTTTACTCAAAAAATTTTCCGGGCCTCGAAATGCCGCCCCTTAATATAAACCTACTTGTATGCATTACAACGATGGAAATATTCATAAGTTGAATTATATGTTGAGCCATTCATACTATCACCCAGTCTAATCACGCTGGCAGATTCTTTATTTATTAAGAGAAATGATCCGGAAACAAATAGTAGAGAAATTAATGTAAGCGTAGTACTAACAAGCAACAAGGGTCTTCTACCGAAGCGATCAATAAAAAAACTTGAAGAGGATGTAATCAGTAGATTTGGTACTAAATGATAGAAAATTAGCTCAAAATTGTTGACTTCTTTTTATAGATCAAGGGTTCGATCCCCGCCCCAGACGAATTGTTTTTTTTTAAGTTCTCGAAATCGGTTGAAAATAGTGATGGGCGGTTTTTGGGCATGAGAAAGTAGAATCTGAATAATTTTTTTATTTAGACATCCCTATTACCTTGTACCAGCTCATAGGGGATCCTAAAAGGGAACAAAAATTTAAAAAATGTGATTTTATCCTAAAAAGCCCCTAATTCGATAAAATTTGAATTGGCCTATAACTTACATGTCACAGAGAATGAAAGCCATATAGATAAATGATTGTTTGTAACGCCGGTGGACTTAATAATCGTACCGATATAATAGCTAAAAATAGAACTCGCGATTATACTCCTTCAGGTATACTCACTTTACCATGGCAGCTCCACAAAGTTGTGAAAACATTTGCAAAGCACAACCTATAAGCAAAGCCTTTCTTATATGTGGCGTTCTCAAAATTCTCCATAAGGTTTCGAAAACTAAAATTCTGGAAATAGGAAAATGCACCACACACAAAAATTTCGCACGTGTCAACTTTATGAACGTCTTGTTTAGGGTTAAAAATTGATTTTTAGGCCTTTTTTTGGGTTAAAAAGTTTAGTTTGATTAAAGTAGTACAATTACTATTCTGTTCCTCTTTTTCTCCTGCACTATCTTTCTTGATTTTCTCGAACTCATAGGTCACCCATTCTTTATCTTGGCAATATACATCCTGTAGAACCTAAAAGTCTATACTAGAATAGCTTTAGGGATCACCTAAAGCTACTTACCTGAAAACACTCCGATTCTCTCCGATTTTTATACAGCCATTTAGGGCTATCAGGTAAAAATATAAAGCCAATAAACTGCACAAATGAAGGAATTGCCGCGAACCCAAACATTAACCTTTAAAAATATACTAGTAATCGAAAATAAGTCTTATAATGTAGCGGGAAAAACTTCCACCACACTTTAAAACTGGTATTAAAGCCTAGTGAGGTAGAAGTTTTTCGCTATTGTACATACCTCCATCCGATGTTATACGGATCAATATAAGAGAAACTTGCTCCGAGGAGGTTGGAAAACTTAAGACCGATTGCCCACATAATTTGTAGCATCAATAACAAACGGCCTCGCACACTTGCATTTGAAATTTCGGCTGTATACACAGGTGCTATAGTGGTGGCAAAACCTTAAAAATGGTAAATTTTCTCGTGTTAGATAATGTTTTTTAACAAATCTATGTGTGTTGAAGTCATTATATTGTCCGATCTGGTAAGTTATGCAACGTTGGGCCAGCAAGTGCAGTGTTTGAATCCCGCCCAGGTCAAAAATTTTTTGCCAAAGTAAAAAGTTGTTATTCACGTTCGAAATACAACTTTTATTTTGGGCAAAAAGTTTTGATCTGGGCAGGATTCGAGCTCAGCAATTGCTGGTCCAACGTTGCTTAACTCGCCAAGTCGGTTGAGATGCTGGCTTTGGAGTTTAAATTTTGGCTCATAATTTTTCCTTTAAGGCTGAAAAAAACTATATCTGTATTTGAGCGTGAAAAGCGTTTAGAAAAAAATTTTGCGCCAAAATTTCTATAAGGATCATTTATTACCTGTTGCAAATCCAATCAACACCCTTCCTACCAGTAGCATAATTTTATTCAACGCTGCACTACATATTAGAGCCCCAATAGTAAACATAAAACTCGTAACCAGTACGCTTTTCTTTCTTCCAAATTTCTCCGAAATTCTTCCTGCTATTAGAGCTCCAATACCGGCCCAAGCTAAATTGTTTTTATTCGGGCTAAGACACCGTCTCTGTATTTGGATACGTGTCGAGCGCTCCCTTTCCCCAAAAAAATTCGAAATTTGTCCCCCCCCCGCCAAAATGCCATATTTTAAAGGCATTTTTTGCTCAAAAATGAAATTTTTAGCCTAAAATCCAATTTTTGACCAAAAATAACCTAAAAAGCGTTTTTTAAACACAAAATTTTTTGAACAGAACAGCCAATTTTTGAAAAAAATCCATTTTTGCGATTTTTCAGGTCTTTTTCGGTGCTACCTTAGATTAAGGGGGTAGTCAAGGGTAGTGGCGTAATTCGGGGGCGATTTCCGACCTCGAAATTACACCACTGGTCAAGGGTCTAAAATGACACTTTTTAATTTTTTCGAAAAAATTTTTAAAACAACTCTACCAGAGTCCAGAAATGAGTACGGGACCCATTTGGGGTATGGGTCCCGGATTCATTGGGGTCAGGGCTCTTTGGGTCCTGGATCCATGGGTCGGGGTCTTGGGTCCCGGACCCATGAGTCTGGGGTTTGGGCCCAAGAAATTTTTTCACACTTCGAGAGTGCGTTGTTCGAAATTTTCAGCTAATTTTAGTCCTAATAGAGCCATTTTAAATTTTAAAAATTTCAATTTTGACACTTGACTGATCTCCCTCTTAATCTAGGGGCACTAGGAGGAACGTACCTTACCGTTAAGTTAGGCCCTAAATGATACTTATCGGTAAATATGTCCGGAACCTAACTTACTTTTTTGAAAATTTTCAAAGTATAATAACTTTTTTGCCTTAAGGAAGTTTGGTATGGGGTATTGGGCATTTTTGTAAGTTGCACCGAGATCTACAAAAATGTCCAAGACCCCAAGTCAACATTCCTTAGGGCAATTATTTGAAAATTGAAAATTTTCAAAAAAGTAAATTAGGTTCTGGACATAACTTACCGGCAAGTTACGTTCAGAACCAACCCTGGGTGCGTGAACACCATAGGCATTTACGCACCCAGGATGAGGTGATCGATTTACGAGGTTGTTTCTGCAAAAAATGACTTTCAGGCCTCAAATACGAAGTTAGTCATAGGAAAATGGTTATAAAGTTTTAAAAAATTGAAGGAAATTTAACAACTTCGTAATTTTTGCTGCATAACTTCGTTAATTTTGCGAAAATAGGTTAATTTGTTAAAATCTTCAGAAATTGCCCAAAAATGAAAAATTCCATAAAATCTTGCAAGAAAACTATATTTTTTGTGCAAAAACTGCGTTGGCGCGCGATAAAAATCGTTGGCGCGCAATAAAAGTCGTTGGCACGCACCAACGATCGTTGGCGTACGCCAACGCGTTGGCGCGCGCCAACGCCGGTGTGTGCCAACGGCTTACAGTGTTTTTTGCACTGGCGCGCCAACGGCTTACTTGTCGCTTACCGTGTTTTTTGCGCGCGCCAACGGCTTATGAGCACCCTAACGAAATCAATGGAAAAAAACTGGTTTTTGGGTCCCAAATACGAAGTTGGTACCTAATTTTTGGCCTAATACGACGAAGTTATGGGGTGACACCTCCCCCCCCCCATTGGTCAAGCATGTTCAGGACCTAACTTACCGGAAAGGTACGTCCCGTCTTAGTGCCATCTAGGATAGCTCCCCTTTTTCTTCTTCGTAGAGTCTCCATTTAAAACCTTTTTACCCGGAATTATAGCGACGATCATCTCCTTCCAAACGGTACTCATCGGTTTCATTTCAGATACATCTGGCACGTATAACATCGCCGCTGAAACTATTCCAGAGTCATATCCTAGAAGAAATCCTCCCGTTGCAGCCGCTACTGCAAGCATATATACATAAAAACCGCTCTTGGGAGGATGTTTTGGGCAATCTGGATCTTGAAGATCGGCCTAAATTTCACATGCGTACCCCATCGTCGATCATTGTCATCGTCGCGACGACCAAAATAACAATGCCGCGCCGTATAACAGCGCGTCACGATCTGTTTTGACAAACAACAGCGAACAACAACCGATCCTTAACACCGTTTTGAACATTTTTACAATTGTGGCAAAAATTTTTTCTCATCAGCCGGAAATGTCCCCCCTTTAAAGTCCATTCCAACCCATAATTCGGGGGATTTCTTAAAAGTTAGTAAGGAGCGATCCCATCCGATCTGACAAGTTAAGCAACTTGGGCCGTCGGTTAGATCCCGCTCGGAGCCAATTTTTTTTTGCTTTATCCAAAAACGGATGAAAATTTTTCCTAGGGGTAATTCTATGCGGGAAATCGATTGCGCGCATTCCTTAAGCCTAAAAACGCTTTTCTGACCCTGATTCAGGGAAGGGAAGGATGCTTGAAGAGAAAATGGGGAGGGTATTTAAGCGAAAAAAAATAGAAATTTTCACGGAAAACCGGCTGTCTAGGGGTTTTCTTATGCGCGGAATCGATTGATT
>OZJO01021673.1:0-22361 GCA_900406225.1 Acrobeloides nanus
AGTTCACAAACTTACGGATAAAAGTAGCAGAATTTTGCATAAAAAAGAATTTTTTTAATACAGGATGAGCCAAAAAAAAATCGCACTACTGCGTTTTGGCGAAAATTTTTCTTCAAAAATCACCTATAAGGGGTAGTTTCATGCGAGAAATCGATTGCGCGCATTGCCAGACCTTGGAAACGCATTCCTGGTCATTATTGATCAAAAATCGGATTTTTGGCAGCGGCTTCGTTGCCACAAGGTCGCGGGTTCGAATCCCGCTTGGAGCCAATTTGGTTCCAAATTAGCCTATGGTTCTAAATTGGCTAATTTGGAACAAATTGGCTCCAAGCGTGATTCGAACCCGCGACCTTGTGGCCACAAAGCCGCGCTTTGTCACTGTACCACCGAGGCAAGTTTGAGGGAGGGAAAATTTTCATACCAAGTTGTTGAAATAAAACGAATTTTGTACTTGGCCAGGAACTTTTGAAACAACCTAATATATAAAAATCGTTTTGGTCAAAAATCGAACTTGATTTTTCCGCAAAAAATTCAAAAAAGTTTGTGTATTACAACGAAAACATATACATAAATTCAAAATTCAAACGCAATTATCTTAAAGACTACAACGATTCAGAGCATGCCGTAAAAACAAAAAATGCTCCATTTTTCATGACCTTTACGAATATCAACAAAAATTGGCAACTTTTTCTCCGACCGGACTGCTCCTTTAATATGTTTATTTTAATTTTATTTTTCCGCAAAAATTCAAACAAGTTTATGTATTACAACGAAAACAGAGTAAAGTGGATTTTTTTAAATGATTTTGATTTGTATAGCCCATCTGCAAGATTTGAACACTTGACCGTATTTGTTGCACATTAACCTTTTGGCTTATCCCCATCAATACTCGAACACAAATCTGGAAATTAAGGCTTGCGATTGTGCAATAAATAATTGATTGTTATGTGCTTCAAATTAATATGGTTTACTGGTTTTGATAAAACGTTAGAGAATCGGATTATCTTTCTCTAGGTTAGGAACTTAAGTGCAGATTAAAGGGGGGAAAACTGTTCAGGGGAAAAAGTTGCCCAATTTTTGTTGATATTCGAAAATTCATGAAAAATGGAGCATTTTTTGTTTTTACAGCATCTTCTGAATCGATGTAGTTTTCGAGATAATTGCGTTTGAAATTTTGAATTTGTGTTCATGTTTTCGTTGTAATACACAAACTTTTTTGAAATTTTAATTGGTTTTTGCATCGATTTTGTTTTACACGAATTTGGTGGTACTACCGTTTTTCGATGCACGAACTATCGATTAGCGATGTAATTTTTCAAAAATTTCTTAAAAAATTCAAATTCAGGTTTTCGTTTCGATACTCGGACTTGTTCAAAATTTTTGAAAATATTTGCATAATGTGTCCTATTGGTCAACTAATAACGTGTAAAAAAGGCCGCATTTGAAAAAAAGTTATAAGCAAAATTAAAAATCTGATTTTTACCGTGAATTTGGCTCAGTGGTAGTGCTCCAAGATTCGAGTCTAAGGGTCTCGGGTTCGAATCCCACCTGAGTCGATTTGATTTTGCCTGATTCCATGGTTAGAAAACTTTTTCAAAAAAAATTTTCTTTTAAATTCGCTGAGATATTCAAATTCAGATTTTCGTTTCGATATTCAGACTCGTCTTTGGGAGGAGTTTATGCAAAAAGACTCTGTACAATTGATTTAGATTCCAACTCTCAAACTAATTCCACACCAGAACCACAAGATAGTTCCAAAAACACCACACCGAAGTTGAATAACAGTGAAGAAAGAAACATCCCCCATGTTTTTGACAAGGTATAAATTAATGCGTTATTAAAATCTACATGAGTCTTTTTTTAGAAACCGATGCCGGCTGAGACCAACTCAATTCCTCTTAATCTTTGCGCGTCTGCACCAGCCGACCCACCGACGATAATCCGAACTCCAATGCCGCCGACTTCACTCTTCCCAATGCCGATGAATCCGTTTTTATATCAGACCTTCTTGCGCTTTCCTCCATCCACTACAACCAACACTTTCAATCTCTTCCCCATGTAAGATGATCAAGCCGATCTACTTTATTTTGCATTAACACGAGAATAATCCCTCAAATTTTTGATATATTCTGTTATTTTAAGCTAGTCTGAGCAATATTCAAAAAAATTTTTGAAAAAAAGTTGTTAAAAAAATTCATATTAGAAGCAAAATTTAAAATCCGGTTTCTTATCATGAATTTGGCTCAGTGGTAGTGTTCGAAGATTCGAGTCTAAGGGTCTCGGGTTCGAATCCCACCTGAGTCGATTTGATTTTGCCTGCGAAAAAAGATGGTTCTATGGTTAGACAACTTTTTTCAAAAAAATTTTTCAAGGCAAAATCAAATCGATTCAGGTATGATTCGAACCCGAGACTCTTAGGTTCGAATCTTGGAGCACTACCACTAGCCAAGTTCACGATACAAATCGTATTTTTAATTTTGCTTATATTTTAACATAAATTTTTTTAACAACTTTTTTCAAAAATTTTTTTGAATGTTGCTCAGAATAGCTTCAAGTAATAGAATCTACCGGAAATTTGAAGGCGTATTCCCATGTTAGTATATATAGCGATTTTTTATTTATATAACTACTGATGAATGTGTATTACATTGATAAAAGATTACAAAAATAATTACATTAAAAAAGCATTTTTTTACTAAACATTCTCTACCATTTTGGCGACAATTTGTGCCACATTGCAACTGGAGTTTCGGGGTGCTCCAACGCTTCTTTCCACTGACTTATGCCGGTTTTACCACCATGAGCGCCAACTATAGTATGTCCAATTTCATCATTACTAGTTATCATATCATAGTCCATAACCTTAAAAAAGAGTTTTTTTGGATTTCGACTGTAAAGTCTTGATATGCAAATTTGGGATATGCGGACTCAATGGCGACAGGAGTAATCCCCTAATTTTTTAATTTTTACAACAATTTTTGTTAAAAAATAATATCACCATCGTGTTCCCTATACTCGAAAACCCCCAAGTACAAAAAATTAGCCGGTTTGGAGAAAGTTGTGAAATTCACATATTTTTAAATTTTTGGGGGGTAGCCCCCTAATTTTTTAATTTTTACAACAATTTTTGTTAAAAAATAATATCGCCATCGTGTTCCCCATACTCGAAAACCGTATTAATATTGAAGCATACTATGACTTACTGTAACAACTAAATTGACTTCCTTTTCCAATTTTTCTTTGGCTGGTACAGTAAACGCAAATGATTCGTTGAAAACTGGTGCAAGTGTCTGGGTTTTAACAGTGGTCTTGCGTTTTTCTAACTTATTACCTTTCTGGACAAGCCATACTTTCACGTATGGGTCTTAAAAGAATTGTATAAATGATCCGTTTTTTATTCAACTAAAGCCTAAGCCCAAGCCTAGGCTTGGGCTTAGGTTTAATCTTACAAGGGAACATTTTCAGTTGCCAGTATGAAACCTATATTGAAACTTAGCTCAAACGATTCGTCATGGTCGACTTTATTTCTGAAATGATGAAATTTTCTGACATTGAGCACTCCTAGTGGGTCAAACAGCCTCAAAAAGTCTGAAAAATATATGAGTTTTTTTCATAAGCCACTAAGTAGAACCCTTGGCAAGTTGTTCGTGTAGTATAGTGGATAGAGCGCTTGGCCGAAGCCATACCCCTCGCTGGTTCGAATTCCACTGGAGTCAAAATGATTTTGCCCATTAAAAAAAAAATTTTTACCATTTCCTTTTTTGCAAGTTTTTCATATTAACTTTGTATAATTTAGGTACAACTTGCAACGGGTTCTACTTAGTAGCTTATGAAAAGAGCTCATATATTTTTCAGACTTTTTGAGGCTGTTTGACCCACTAGGAATGCTCAATAACAGAAAATTCCGTCATTTCAGAAATAAAGTCGACCATGACGAATCTTTTGAGCTAACAAGTTTCAATATAGATTTCGTACTGACAACTGAAAATGTTCGCTTGTAAGCCTAAGCTTAAGCCTAAGCCCAAGCCTAGGCTTAGGCCTAAGACGAAAATTCTAATTCATGTTTTCGTTTCAATAACTCAAAACAAATTTTGTAAGACTTACCCGATGAACCGATCTTGTCCCTTTTGGGTAAATCTCGAGCTTTGATGATACTAACGGTGATTTGATTCGAACTTTGCAAATAAACAACAGAAATCATAATTTCTCCAACTTGGTCCTAAATATCATGCGCTCAAAATATGACTCAAAATCAACACTCGTCGAAATTACCTTACTAACAGAAGGTCTCTGTATATGTTTCCAGTATATAGGGCTTCGATCAAACTTCACATTTTTCATTGGCAACAAAATTTCACCGATTGGATCGTCACTTGAAAATCTATCATAGTCCATCACGTGCATCACCATATTCATTTCTTGAAGCTTCTTCATCGAGTGCCCTAAATAAGGTTTCAAAATTATAATCATTTTTGCGTGGTAATATTGTTTAATTTGCTCTCTAAAATTTTTTGGAGACTAATTAACATATGACATCATGGTGATTAACACACCCAGAAAAATTTTTCGTCCCTGCTGGGAGTCGAACCTGAGAGCATTTTCTATGAGACGAGCGTCTTATGAACTCGGCTATATGGGCCTCCAACTCTTCTGACATTAAATTTCGAGCTCAAAAATCAATTTTGAAACGAATTTCGAGTTCAAAAATCAAATTTGAACTGAATTTTGAGTTCAAAAATCGATTTTTGAGCTCAAAATTTGAAATTTAAAATTCGAATTTTGACTTCAAAAATCAATTTTGAAACGAATTTCGAGCTCAAAAATCAATGAATTTTGATTAAAAAATTTGAAAAATTAAGTGCCCCTTTTTGTTACACCCTGTAATGTCAATTAAAAATCAGAATGATAGGAGGCTTTCATTTGAGGCTTTTACTAGTCTCCAAAAAAATTTTTCAAATGTTAACAAGATTATAAGTACTTTGCCCCGAAGGCAACGGCGAGATTAATCCTCGGCCATCGGTGCGCATAGGTGAAATCAGTCCTCGTCTATCCGCTAACGACAACGAGCGAGAACCGGCTTTTGCATATTGGCAGTGATTCATCGAACCATGGCGTTTCTTCGGACCGGGAATTTGAAGAAAACCGTGCATTAAGTGACAGGATGCAAGTCGGTCCATTTTTGTTTAAGATTATACTTTCTATGAAAAAAATCCAGTTAACTTCTAGAAGTCGAATGACATCATAAAAAAGCGCGAAAACAAAACGGAAAAAACGTTGGGAGCAAGTTTGGTTGTCGCTAAACTCGGCTAGTTAGCGACCACGCAGGGATGCATGGGGAGATATATAAAAATTTTTATTATTTTCTTCCGGAAGTTACCCATTTAGGGGTAATTTTATGCGAAAAATCGTTTGCGCGCACTCCCGCAACCTGAAAACCTCGAATTTTCACCATTTTTCTTCGGTTTTCAGGTTGCGGGAGTGCGCACAATCGATTTTTCGCATAAAATTACCCCTAAATGGGTAATTTCCGGAAGAAAATCAAAAATTTTTTTGCCGAGTTTAATCAATGCTAAGTGGCGGCAACCAGGAGAACTTACTCCAAACGTTGAATAAATCTTGGTTATTATGCGCCGACAAACTTTGGTCATGATGAAAGCATAATGAGTTCATTAAACGAAACAATGAAGTTCTCGGAGCAATTAAATGCCGATACGCGTCAACTTCCTCGACGGAGTCATAGTAATATGAGTTAATTTACGTCCTATAGCTTACAAGATGAGTTTATGACGAGAATCGAGTTCTCGATGCTTTCGGAGAATCTAGAAAAGACCCGGATAACGTATAAAGAGAGAAAATGAATTTCATCGAAAAAAGGATTAATTCCGACGATGTCTTGAGACCATGGCCTTCCTGGTCATGGAACCAGCAAAAAAATTTGAGGCCTACTTAAAGGAAGCTTCACACGTATATTTGCTTTCCGGGAATGGCGCCTGCAACATTGGCACACGAAATTATTGCTGCCATTACATGAAATATGCAAACGTTTTAGTATCAATGGGTATGGAAAATGAGCAAGTATTTTCAACAAATTCTCATGAGTAATGAAGGAGTTTTCGGAAGAGTTTCGTTTTCACCTGCTCTTTGTCTATGAAATAATTAACTAAAAGGTCAAAAAGAGCAGAATCTTTTTTAAAAGCTTCAAGGGTCGAGTCCACTCGGAAAAAACACTATGAAAAAATTATATATTCAAAAAGTTCATGAAAAATGGAGCATTTTTTGTTTTTACGGTATGTTCCGAATCGTTGTAGAAGTTGGCGATTTTTGAAAAATTTTGAATCCGTTGTAATACATAGATTTCAACAAATTGAAATCTGTGTATTACAACGAAAACATGAACACAGTGAAAATACGTTTCTGAATCAATAAAAGTTGTGTATTGACGCAAAAAATTTCGTTTTTCATCGAAACTACCAAACAAATTTTGAATTTTCGTGTCAATACACTGATTCAGGGACGAATTTTTCGCTGAGTTCATGTTTTCGTTGTAATACACAGATTTCAAAAATCGCCAACTTCGGAATAAGATTCAAGAATTTTTTTGGCAGCTTTCGTAAGTCGACGAAAAAAAAATTTTTTTAATTTTTGCGTCAATACACAACTCTTATTGATTCAAGGACGAATCTTTGTAGTGAAAATTCTTCCCTGAATCAATAAAAGTTGTGTATTGACGCGAAATTTTTCGTTTTTCATCGACTTACGAAAACTGCCAAAAAAATTTGAATCGTCAATATACAACTTTTCTTGATTCAGGGACGAATTTTCATCTCGTTCAAATTGAAAAGTACATGTTTACTGATCATTGAACATACGTTCTGGAAGGATTCTAGTAGTCTCCCTATTTTCGCGTCAATGCCCAACTTTTATTGATTCAGGAACGAATTTTCACTGGATTCATGTTTTCGTTGCAATACACAGATTTTTCAAAAATCGCCAACTTCAAACACGATTATCTCGGCAATTATAACGACTCAGAGGTTGTCGTAAAAACAAAAAATGATCCATTTTTCATGAACTTTACGAATATCTAACTTTTTCATTTTTTTCCGAGTGGACTGGTCCTTTAGAACGGGATCACGAAATCTCTATCATAAACTCATTTTAGACTATAAACAAACGTATTTAAAACTTGATAAAGTCAAATAACCTAGAGGGAAGTCAGGGAGTTAGGGAGTTCTGAGTGCGTGGAAAATAACAAGTAAACGAATTCATGAAGTCGAAATTCAATTTCCTCCTTAATGCCACGACGAACGTGTGACATTGTGTCAAAAAAGAGGTAAATTTTTTTTAGACAGACATCAACCCTCCTTCTTTTTTTCTATTACTCGTCACTGTGCTATAGATCTTTGCAATTGAGCCATTTTTCAACAAATCGGCTTGGTTTTTGAATAAACTATTAAAATTATATGCGGTGAACAAGCTATTATTGAATTTTTGAAGCTACTACACAATAGGGCGACCACCCACGTGAAAAAATTTTCAAAAATTTTTTCCTGGAAATGACCTCTTTTGAGGTAAAAACATGCGGGGAATCCGAATTCGATATTTTCGAAGCGAAAAAACGCTTCCCTGATTCAGGGAAGGCCTGTGTATTGAAGCAAAAAGTCGCAAAATGCGATTTTTGCGACTTTTCGCTTCAATACGGCCTTCCCTGGATCAGGGAAGCGTTTTATCGTTTTGAAAATGTCAAATTCGGATTCGTCGCATATTTTTAAGAGAGAGCTTTTTACTAGGAACAAAATTTGTTTAAAAAAGCCTCCCTTGCTCTCCCTCCCGTAATTATGCCACTGACCAAGTGGTGGTGCCAAAAATGCCGAAGTTTTTCTCTTTTCTTCTCTAAAAAAGTAACACCCGAAAAAAATTCTTGCAAAACAGATCTCGAGACTATGCAAAAATTCAATTTCGAAACTCAAGCTTTTTCCAACCCTTGGTTGGCAATCGCCAGCAAAAAGTGCGCATAATCGTAAGTGTCAAACCGAGAGCAGTTGAGAGAGAATATTTCGCCCGCCAAGACATTTAATGCTTATAGAACTTTTGTTAGGCTGTTCCTTTCTTATATATATAAATCCACCTTCGTCCTTTTTCACACATTATATAACACTGAAATTAGTCAACTAGAAAAATAAGAATGCCGAAATTTATTTCTTCGAATACAAAAAGAACGAAAATTTGCTAAACGAAATCCACTCATACTTGGGCACATGGGGTAGTGAACTTTTCAAAAAAAGTGCTCTACCTCTCCCAATTTTTTTACCTTGGTCCCCTGATTTTCGAAATTTTAGGCAAAAAATAAGGGGATCCTTATGTTTTTTTTCGATTTTTTCAAAAAATTTCAAAGGTCACCAAGATCTCCCATTATTTTCGCCGATAGGCACGAAAAAACAGGGGTAGTTTTATGCGCTGAATCGATTGCGCGCGCATTTTCGAAGCATGAAAATGAGTTCCAAACCCTGATTCAGGATAGGTCTTGTGAGTAATAAAGCGAAATTGGAATTTTTGAAAAATTCTTCAAAATTTGCAAATTTTTGGCTGCTGAGTCGATGTATAAGTTTTGAAGAATTTTTCAAAAATTCCAATTTCGCTTTATTACTCATAAAGCCTACCCTGAATCAGGGTTTGAAACTCATCTTTATGCTTCGAAAATGCACCCAATGCCCAAGTATGAATCCACTCCCCGATTACTGCCTTCAAAATGTTGCCGCGAAACAACAAATTTTCTGGAGTGAAGAAGCAATTGAATTTGGGAGTTAAACTCGACAAATTTGATTTCAAAGAAGCCGACCAAGTACCAAGTAGGATTTTTATTTCAATAACAAAATGACACCAAAATGGATGGAACTCTCTTTCTTTCTCTCCCACTAGTGAAAAGTGCGAGGGGCTGATGGAGCTCATGAAGAAGTAGTTCCATTCGACGAGAAAAAAGATACGCCTTAAAAAAAGATCAAATTCGCCGATTAGAGCCCATCGCAAACACACATCCAATTATGCCGTATTGAAGCGTCAATTGAGCGGAACAAAATGCCGACAAAAATTGAAATTTCAAAAAATTTTCGACAATCTCCGTGCTCCGCTGAGAATTCTGATTATGTTTGTGAAAAAGAAGGAAAACTGATTAGTTGAACAACTAGGAAACGTTGTGCAAATATTTTCAAAAATTTTGAACGAGTCTGAGTATCGAAACGAAAGTTTGAAAAAAAATTTCGACAATCAATGCTCCGTTGAGGATTGTGATTGTACTTATGAAAAAGAAGGAAAACTTATTAGTTGAACAAATAGGAAACGTTATGCAAATATTTTGAACGAGTCTGAGTATCGAAACGAAAATATGAAAAAAATTTTTCCAACTTATATTAAGAGAATATTTTTATGTTATACGTTTTGTTGTTTTAGCTGTAGGACTCACCAGGAAATGTGAGAACTTGTTGGAATTTTGGGTTCAGATTTCTCCAATGTACCCGTGTTTGCTTGCAACTCTGTGGATCTTCCAAGAAGAATACTCGTACATAAGGATCACTGCTGCCTAAAATGATGATGATTTTGACCGAATTTGAAATTTTCGAAGTGAAAAAACGCTTCCCTGATTCAGGTAAATTCGTAAAAATGCGATTTCTGCGACTTTTCGCTTCAATACACAGGAATCAGGGAAGGTGTGTGAACTAACCCCCAATTACCTGTCAAATCACGCACTGGTAAGTCAATAGCCTCAAGTATATGCAGATAGAGAATGCTCGTGTCTTTCGAATAGCTAAGCGAGAAATTTAATTTCCCCCGATATTCATTGATTGCTTCAGGCTTCAATGTGTCGATTACCTGTTGACTCTAAATATTTTCTATTAATAGAGTAATAGACAAAGCCGTAGCTAGGATTCGGATTTGGATGGGGTACGACTCGTTTTTTAGGTTTAGGGGGGGGGCAATACTTTTTTTCAGACATGAGGGGCACAACTATTCAAGAATAAGGTTTAAAAAGTCGAATTTTTAAGCCAAAAAATTCGAATTTTTCACAAAAAATTTGAAAAATCACAAAAAATTCAATTTTTCACAAAAATTCGATTGTTTTCGAATATATACAAAATACGGCGATTCTGGCTATATACTATAAAAGTAACTTTTAAGCTCCGAGCTTCATTTTTGGGAAAAGTACCCCCAAGAAATCCGACTGCCGAAATCACCTTTGATTTCCATGGCAATGAACAACTAGTCAGCTTTTTCCTGAACGAAGGTTCTATTGGTTGTATCGGTTTAGATCTCAACAATAATGATGGCTGTGACATGGCATGAGATGACGACCTAAAAAATAGAATTAAAGGATCAGTCGAGTGGGGAAAAAGTTGCCATTTTTTGTTGATATTCAGAAAGTTCATGAAAAATGGAGCATTTTTTGTTTTTACGACAACCTCTAAATCGTTGTAGTTTTTGAGAAAATTGTGTGTTGAAATTTTCAATTTGTGCACATGTTTTCGTTGTAATACACAAACTTGTTTGAATTTTTTAAACTTTCATAAAATGAGCATTTTAGCAATTTTTATAGCTAAATCAGACGAACAAAATGACACCGAAATTATCCAATTTGAAAATTGTTTTGGGTTATTGAAACGAAAACATGAATCAGAATTTTCGTTTCAATAACCCAAAATAATGTTCAAATTGGATAANTGTCATTTTGTTCGTCTCATTTAGCTATAAACAATTGCTACAATGTTCATTTTATGAAAATTGAAAAAATCGATGCAAAAATCGATTTTTCCGCAACAATTCAAAAAGTTTGTGTATTACAACGAAGAGCTTGTAACAAATTCAAAATTTCAAACGCAATTCTCTCGAAAACTACAACGATTCAGAGCATGCCGTAAAAACAAAAAATGCTTCATTTTTCATCAACTTTCCGAATATCAACAAAAATTGGCAGCTTTTTTCCCATTGGACTCGCCCTTTAAATGGTATTTTTATACCGAAAGCATTACCATCTGATCTTTTTGCCCTCTACCCCTGTTTCAATATCGGCGAATCTTTTCTTCGTAGGTCTTCTTGCTCTGTAGAAAGCGGCGCCGACGAGAAAAATACTCAGGACGAATGTCGAGCCCATTAGATAGGCCCATCTTGTTGGTATCAATAACTGGTTGTCTCGAACTGTGCTTCCAACTTCCGAATTACTCTCATCATAATCCCATTCATAATCGATCATAATTGAAGAAAGAAGCTTGAAAAAGATTGGAAGTCAAAATCAACTAGAAATAAGAAGGAAGAGTGACACTAACAACTTCACCAAAATGAATCTGTCTCAATGAACTATCGAAGCAATATTCATGATTAACCGCGGAGGTGGAAGAACGTGATTAAAAAGCTGGAAGACACGGCTTTATGGCTTATGCGAGATTCCACAAGTAGAGATTATAGCTAGTCGTCTCTAAAATATTGTACAGGGTGGAAAAATTTTTAAAAACCGGAATTTTGCCGTTTTTTACGAAAAAATTTGCGATTTTTTTTCAAAAAGTGAACTATTAGAAAAAAATTTATGCGAGAAATCGATTGCGCGAATTGAAAAATTCAGAAAAGGCTCACTTAGCCATGAAATCGTCATTTTTTCGCTTTTTTTCTTCAAAATTTTTCGCCAAAAAAACGGCAAAATTCCGATTTTTTAAAGTCCACCCTGTATTGAATAGGGGATAAGCCGCGGAATCTGCATAACTCGCAGAATAAGAAGAAGATATAACGACTCAAAGTTTGCATAACCAAAGGTGTTTTCCTTAAAAGGGACGACATTTGTTACTTTTTAATAAGACTTCTTCATCTTAATTATAAAGGCTTTCACTTCTAGGCTTTTACAGGGTGTCCGGAAATATGACCCGTGATTTTAAATTAGCGGAGATAGTAATGGAAATTGTAGGAAAATTTTTAGATGGTAAGTCTTATAGGGGTAATTTCAATTTTGTTTCCAATTTTTCCAATTTTCTCAATTGTTTCGGATTTTTTCAATTTTCTCCAATTTTTCGATTTTTTTTCGATGAATCAATTGCGCGCATTTTCGAAGCATAAAAAATCTGCCTAACCCTGATTCAGGCAATTTTCGCTTCAATAACTATTTCCATTAATATATTTTAGGGTATTTGTATTCTTTTCTAAAAATCATCTTCCAGGGGTAATTTTTTGCAAGGAATCGATTGCACGCCTAGCTGAAACGCGAAAATGATTCCCTGACCCTGATTCAATCGATTTTCGTTATACCCACTCCTTCCCTGGACTAGGATCAGGGAAGTAATGGAGATAGTTATTGAAGCCAAAATTGCCAGATTTTTACATGCGCACAATCGATTCTTCGCATAAAATTACCGACTTGCCCCCTAAAAATTTTGCTATAATTTTGATGACCATCTCAGCTAATTTCAAAATCACGGGTTATTTCCGGACACCCTGTATATAATAAGGCTTCCGAAGTGTCGAGGTTGAAGGTTGGAAAAAACAATCATCATAATTAGCATTCAAAAATGTAAACAAGTCTAATTTATGAATAGCCTATCTTGTAGAGCACAAAATTCTGGGCAACTTTGGTCAATAAAGTTATGTGTTTTGAGCTAAGCTGAAGGATTTTTATTTTGTTAAACGACCCTTCAAAAGTATTCGTGTCAATACACAGCGAAATTCAATTTTTTGGCGGAAAATTCCATTTTTGCATCAATTTTTTAAACTTTCATAAAATGAACATTCTAGCAATTTTTTATAATTCATCAAGACGAATAAAATGACATCAAAATGATCAAATTTGTAAATGGTTTTGGGTTATTGAAACGAAAATTCTGATTCATGTTTTCGTTTCAATAACCCCAAATCATTTTCAAATTTGATCATTTTTGTGTCATTTTATTCGTCTTGATGAATTATAAAAAATTTCACAATGTTCATTTTATGAAAGTCTAAAAAATCGATGCAAAAATAGAATTTTCAGTCAAAAAATTTGAATTTTGTTGTGTATTGACACGAATACTTTTGAAGGGTTGTTTAACTACATAAAGTTCATTCCGTTTAGCTCGAAACACATAACTTTATTGACCAAAGATGCCCAGAATTTTGTGCTCGACAAGATAGGCTACTTATAAAAAAGTCGTTTTTCGTGACCCTGGTCACGAAAAACGACTTTTTTTCCTTTAAATCTGCACGTTAAAATATCTCCGAGTGGGTTTTGGTCAGCATATTTCCTTGTTACGTAACGAACAACGCTGTTTGAATATAGTAGGAAAAGTTTTTCTGTTAGACAAAAGGCTCAAAATAACGAAAAGGGCTTGGTTAGTTTAAAAATTAACTAATAGATTATTGCTGCCTTAGCGACCTTTAGAATCCTTTATCTTGGTTTCAAAGCAACAAAGGAAAAAGCAAAATAGATTTAAAACAACAAGTGTGAATTCTTCTACGTGAGTTGTAAAAAAGTGCATTTGGGGCACGAAAAATTTTTTGGAACCGGAACATACGTAGGCAAGGGGTGGGTTGACCCACCCCCATATCGCCGCAAGAGAGTAAAATGTAGAAAACATGTCGCAGTTAGGTGTGATGGATGAGGGAAAATTGTATCGCAGGTCGGCGCGAAGCGCCGACCTGCGATACAATTTTTTTATGTATGAAATGTGATAAGTTTTTTTTGGTCGACAAACGTATCGCATTTGGGTCTTCGACCTACCCCCTTGCCCATGTATGAATCGGAAAATTTTTTTACTAAAAATGACCCCATATAGGGGTAATTTTATGCGAGAAATCGATTGCGAGAATTCCTGAAGCATGAAAATGCTTTGTTGACCCTGGTTCAGGTAATGAATTCGGTGTATTGACGCGAAAATCGAAAAATTTCTATTTTCACCCTGAAAGCATCCATCTCGGTAATTTTATTCGGGGAATTGATTGCGCACATTTTATAAGCATGAAAAATTATCTTGACCCTTCAGGGACTGATTCGGTGTACGGGCGAAAAAAGAAAATTTTTCGATTTTCGCGTCAATACACCAACTCCATTCCCTAAATCAGGGTCAAGTTAATTTCTTCATTTTTTCAAAACGTGCGCAATCGATTCCCCGTATAAACTTACCCCCAGATGGATGCTTTCCAGCTGAAAATAGAATTTTTTCGATTTTCGCGTCAATATACCGAATCCATTCCCTGAACCAGGGTCAAGGAAGCGTTTTCATGAAATTTCGGGAATGCGCGCAATGATTCTCCGCATATGAATCATTTTTAGTAAAAAAAATTTTTCACGTTTATCGGACTGTTCCGATTTTTCGTGACTAATTAATGTTTTCCACAAAAATTCGAAACACGGCATAAATAAATCGACATCATTTTCATTGTTCTTCAATAATGTGGTGCTATAAAAGGCTTTCCATAAGGTGTCAAGCCGAGCTTTTCCACTTGCATGCTGTTTTTTATCGAGGTCGTATAGGCATATGTGTCACGCTAACAATGGCGTAGCCAGGGTTAGCGTGACAACTTTTCTCAACAATCGGTTATATTTGTTTATAACTTTTAAGCTAAAATTAGCATGGTACGATTTGAAAAATTCTCTCTTTTTCTTCAACTTTTCAACGCAGCTACGGTCCTGCACATTGTGGTATCGCCTCAAAACTACAGAGTGCGGCAGAATAAACCGGAACATGAGAATGTTCATGATCACGTATCGTTATAAGGATTTTAAATTGAAACCATAACAAAAACGACAATTAGCTTCTGCCGTTAACTTTTGGTGCTTCTTGAATGGTTTTATCCCAAGCTCTTCATGAAGAATTCTACGCACTAATCTATCGGAAATCCCCAGTTTTTTGATCAGCTTTCGTGAAGAGCTTCTTTTGGTCGTTGGATTCCGCTTGAGCATTCCTCAAATACGTTGACGGTTTTTTGTGGTTCTTGCAGCCCTTTTGTGCCTCTTCTTGCACGGTCTTCATTGGTTCCGGTTTTTCAAAGCGCTTAATATCATCGATAATGGTGGATTTTGGAACATCAAAAATCCTGGATATTTCTCGCATAGGAATTCCATTTTGGTACATTCTAATGATCGCGGGTCTTAGTTCCTTCATTTTTAGCTAAAAATAGGAATATGATCGGATTAATCAAACTAATGGAATCACATGTAAGAATGAACAAGATAGAAGATAATAAAATGAACATTCTCAGGTGACCGGTTTATTCCGCCGCACCATGTATAGCCATAACTGGTAACAGCTTTTTATTCAAACAAAAAAAAACAATAATTCATAAATATCCCAATAAACAATCCCAAAAGGATAACTTTAGCTTATTACACAAACAATATAAGATAAGATGCAAAGTCTCATAGTATAACAAACTAAAGTACCTTATTTATAGTAGCATATCCAGGAGGGAGGGGGAACACACGAAATTCGAAAATTTTTTCTTATATCCCAAAATTTTTGTAAATTTTTTTTAAAAAACCTAATGGTCCCCTTTAAGAATTTTCAAAAATGTCCAAAATTTTCCATTTAAAAAAATCGAGATTTTCTGAGCATTTTCAGTATAAAACGGCAATTTTCAAAAAAAGTTCGCGCTTGTGGCGCTGTTTTTTGGCTAAAACTTCAATAATTCAACAAAAAAATGTTCGAAAAACAAAGTATGGGGAGGGATTTTTGGGAAAATTTGTATTTAGAAAATCATAAAGCAGGACTCGTATGTTTTTGTACCCCGCGAAATTCTGGATACGCTACTTGCTTAAATCAAAATTCAACATGAATGTAATTAAAAACAAGTAATTCAGAGTATTATAAATTCACGAAAAAATGATTAATTTGCTTCACTTTTAGCCTGGAAGATGGGGAATTTCTCCGTGACTTCGTCCCATGTGATTGTGCCTTTAACAAGAGCTTCGACAGTTTTACCAACATCAGTGACCTAAAAGTAGAATGGAACAAATTTTCATACTACTTAATCACCTATATAACAAGTACAGGGTGTTCCAAAAAAAAACCGTCATTTGTTCATTCTTTGGCGAAATTTTTCTAACAAAAATTTTTCTCCAAAATGACTCATTAGGGTCATTTTTATGCAAAAAATCGATTTCGCGCATCGAAATCTCTTGAAAATGCGTCCTAGGCCATGAAATATACGACTTTCGTATTTTTTCAATTATCTTCGGTATGAATTCCTACTTGAAAATAAAAAATTGAATATTCATGGTCTGGAAGGCGTTTTCAAGGTTTTTCGATTCGCGCAATCGATTTCTCGCATAAAAATACCCCTAATGAGTGATTTTGGAAGAAAAAATTTTCGCCAAAAAATGACCAAATGGCGGTTTTTTTTTGGAACACCCTGTAATTCTTTTTATGAATCAAAAAAGCTTACTTTCATTCGAACTTGCTGCATCGTTGCAGCATATCGTAATGTCACATCAATATTTTTTACAGATTCAAAATCAACGGTAATACCAAACGGAATACCGATTTCGTCAGTTCTCGCATATCGTCGACCAATTGAACCAGAACTGTCATCCTAAAAAAATGCTTGGCTTTTGCATTTTTGGAGCATCTCGGGGACTGACTCGAAATGACTTTAAAAAATTTTTCCATGTGTTAATTTCAAATAAATTAAAGTCATGAGCGCAGTCAAACCGTATAAGGCAATATTTGAAAGATGGAGAAAATGTCTCTTAAACAAAAAGCGTAAAGATATTCAAAAAAACCCACCACTTTAAGGCTAAGTTCATGCGAAACGAGCTCCTCGCGAACAGCGTCAACAATTTGGGCCAACTTTTCATCTACGCTAATTGGTAAGATTGAACACTTGATAGGTGCAACATTCGGCTTTAATTCAAGGAACTAAAATGTCTCTCTTAATCAACAGCTAATGAAAAAGGCATAGACTCGAATGAAATGAAGAGGATGAAACGATAAGAATGAAACAATATAATGGGAAATTTAAATTTTTCTAATGGGAAATTTTTTTATAAATTTTTCCCGTGGGAAAAAATTTTTATTGATTTTTTACATTAGTACCGAGACCAAGCGCCAAAGTTCTTTTTCAAGTTCTTTCTTCCTTGCTTTTAATTCAAAAACTGCTTTATCAATTTCGTTTTGAGGCACATTATCTAGCTTTAGTTGGTGGACCAAATCGAATACCCCCCGAGTAGTCGAAATCAGCGCGTTTTTCCGTTGAAAAACGCTACTTTGTTTTTCTCTCCTATTAAGCCCATAGGAAGGTACCCCTGCAAAGCATTATCTCTAGGAGTGGACCCATGATCGACCACTCATTTTCTTCTTTCATCACCCCTAACACGTCGTATAAGTCCCGCACTTTTTGGAGATCACCATAAAAAGATCGCTTGTATACATGAACGAACGAACACAAGCACTTTATAAGGATGTTGTTTCATTCATATTGTTTCAAACCTTTCGTTTCATGCGAGTCTATGTCATGAAAAGCACCTACTGTTCGTTGTTCATCGCCCTCACGTTGCCTGAAAGAATGCTCTAGAACTGCATAAAGAATACGACCAATGCCATATGAAGGTTCAATCACAGATGGTACAATTTCATCGACGTGGACGGTTTTTTCATATCTCTTAATTTCTAGCAATTCTGGTTTGAGTTCAAAAATCTTATCGTTGATGGCCATGTCGAACGTGCTATAAAAATCTTTTAAATTTTCGATTTTTTCGCCAAAAATTCGATTTTTTATTATTATTTTAAAAGACTTTAAACGCACCCCTTTTCCTTCAAAGCCTTTTCCAGAACTTCAACTTCTTCTTTATTCAATTCTTGTAATCGAGCCATAATCTAAACAAATAGATAAAAATAAAACGGAGAGCTATAACCTGCTTGCCATCACTCTTGAATAATTTACCAATTAAAGCTTTGTTTGGGACAGCCTCAGTAACTTGCACAATCTTCGGCTGAGAAAGTGTTTTCTCAGCCACAAGTTTTACATTCGTCATTTTGTAATGCTGATCTAAATCGTAGCATGCTCGATCGGCATTACCTACACATTCGATCCATCCATAAGATGTTAATACTTCGGCATCCCAGCAATCCTAAAAGGAAAATTGAAGTGATAAAAAAAGAAGTATAAGTTTATCACGGCGTTTAAAAATTCCGAAAAATTGATGACAAGCGTCAAAATTAAAAATAAATGCCGCTATTGTTTGATTCAGCTCGCCGAGCGCTTCAAAACGAGTACCATATCATGAGGTTTACCCATAGCCGAGTTGTAAGTGGCCAGGATTGCACTATATATTTCGAGGGTTCGAATCCCAGCCCGAAATTAAAGTTTTACCCCATGATATGGTACTCGTTTTGAAGCGCTCGACAAGCTGAATCGAATAATGGCGATATTTATTTTTAATTTTGTCGCTTGCTTTCAGAAATTTTTGAACTCTGTGTTACCTTTGCATAGTGAGCCATTTCGTTGGACATATGTTGGCGGAAACGCAATCGATTTGGATCTACACCAACCAAAATCATGTACAAATGGCATCTTGCCATATAATAACCAAGCGTCTCATTGTCAACAATACCCTGAGCAACAGCATCACCAATACGCATTCGCACAGTGCCTTTACCATCCATTTGATTACAAGCAGAGAAGAGTGTCAGCTCGAGATCAGCCACCTTGGAAAATTTCTGGTGCGCTTTATCTTGTGGATCAACAAAGTGTTCAATTTCACACATGGTAAACTCTCGGACACGAATTAAGCCCTGTCGTGGTGAAATTTCATTACGAAAACCGGCACCAATTTGTGCAGCAGCAAAAGGTAGTTTACCCTATAAAAGTGATAAATTTTGTTCTTGGTCACAAAAATTCGACTACGATGTGTCATTTCGTTTCCAAATCTTATGGGAAACAACTTTCTAACACATAACGTTCGCCGAAAAAATCATTTTGGGGGTTAAAAAAGATTTTGGACCAAAAAATCGGATAAAATAATCTTAACATTTTTCTTGCCTGTCAAATTTCATCCGAGATGGATCATTTCAACCCGAAATTTTATGGAGAACAACTTTTTAGAACATTACTTTCCCCGGAAAAATCATTTATCTATACAAAACAAACCTGATTAAATTCAAGCAAACGCTTGAAGTTGATGAATATGCCCTGCGCAGTTTCAGGTCGTAAATAGGCTCGGAAATCACCAGTAGGACCAATTTGAGTGGGAAACATTAGATTAAAAGATACTGCTTCAGTAACATCATTTCCGGTGATTGGAGACTTGAGATTGAATTTTCGAATCACGTCGTCCATTTCTTTGTTACTATAGCCATCCAATCTAGCCAAGATATCATTTAGCTCATTTTTCACATCGGCCGATGTTTTAGCATTCTAAACTTATGTACAAAATCAAATGCTCATATTTTACCTTAAGTAAAGCTTCGGCATGATTTTTAATGAAATGGTCAGCACGAAAACATTCGCCTGTTTTCACATCTTTAACCATCCAATCTATGAATCGATCAACATGGCCTGATGCTCTAAACATTAAGAAAAATTATTTACTTGTATACCATGTATGGTCCTTAAAGGGCCGTATCCAGGATTTTTAAAATCTGCAGTTTGAAGATTTTTTAAAATGAAACATATGTATTCGGATAACCCGTATGAGTTTGAAGACGCCCAAATGTTCTAAGGAATCTTTTGCTCGAAAAATTAGGACGTGAAAAAAAATTCAATTTTTCAGAAAATCGACTTTGTCGATTTTTTACTCCACAGCCAAAGGATGAGGTCAAAAGATTTTTTCGAGTAAAAATCGTCTTCAATTCATACATGGGCTATCCGAATACGTATGCTTCATTTTAAAAATTTTCAANATGAGGTCAAAAGATTTTTTCGAGTAAAAATCGTCTTCAATTCATACATGGGCTATCCGAATACGTATGCTTCATTTAAAAAATTTTCAAACTACAGATTTTGAAAATCCTGGGCCCTGATTCTTAGAGAAGAGTTTGCCACCACATAAAAAGTAGATTACTTCAAAACATTTTCGGGTGTCAACGCAGAGCACTCAACTTCCAACATGTTCTCTTCGAGAATGAAGTGCTTTCGCCAAAGTTGAATCATATTCGATTTCAATGCGCAACCCATAGGACCTAAAAAATTTTCCAATAAAAAGAATCAATTGAAAAACCAACCATAATCGTACAAACCGGCAACACCACCATAAATAGCAAACGACTGGTCGTAGAAAAAGCGGCGCTTTAAAAGATCTTCGAGTTTGGAGCGTTCAAATTTAGCGTCCTTCGGTGCCAATTCCAACTCCGTATCTTCAAGTTTCTTCTTCCTTGCTTTTAATTCAAAAACTGCTTTATCAACTTCGTTTTGAGGCGCGTTATCTAACTTTAGTTGGCGGACCAAATCACCGCATTCTTTTACAGCTGCACGGAGCGGCTCCAATTTCTAAATATTCATTTTTAATCACGATTGAATGTATCGGTTTAAAACTTACAGGGTAAGCCAAAAAAAATTTTCGTCAAAAATTTCAATGTTTAGCAAAAAATTCGACTTTTTAGGCCTTTTTTGATAAAATTTTTGCATACTGGAAAATCGAATTACAGTATTCCCCTTCCCCATAACTGATCCAATGGTAATAAAAATTTTGCTCAACTCCCGAGTACTTCTATTAAGCCCAGAAATGTCAAACATTATAAAAAAAAAACTTACGGCTTGAATTTCTGGAGTAGCCATTTGTTTTAAATAATCTGAAACTCTATGACGAAATTGTTTGCCAAATTTCGGTTGAACGGGTTTAGACTTTGGAGTTAAGCGATTGGATACAACTGGTACCTAAACAAATTACTCTTTAAAGGAGAAATTTGCGTGTGTCTGTCTGTCCGGGCTAACTTTTTTCTGTCCTATTTTTTTAGGGGGAGGGGGGAATCGACTCAGAATTTTGTCCTGAGTACAAAAAATTGGTCCAGACTATGGGAAAAATCATCTATGGGATTTACGGACCCCCAAAATATGCGAATTTCCTCCAGGCTAATTTTTTGTATATGGGAGTTTTTCGGGTATGGAGAACACGAATCCGAAGGAATTTTTGAATTTTGGCGCAAGCGGACCCCTTTCGGAAGGGGTATAGAAAGGCCAGTCAATCAATTGGGACGCGAGGCCGAGCGCTGCAAGAAATCAGTCAGAGCGCCGAAGACGTGTAGGTCTAGGAACTATGTATTAAACAGTCGATCATCTTTAAAAATTTGGTACTTACGCACTATCCCCCTGGGGGATTCTGCATAATTTATGCAGAATCCTCCAGGCTGAAAACAAACAAAAAAATCAATTTTTCATCTTTTTTAGGCTCTGATTTAGGCTAAAGGCTTAGATCTAAGCCTTTAGACTAAACCAAAGCCTAAAAAAGATGAAAAATTTATTTTTTTGTTTTCAGCCTGGGGGTAGTGCATAAGGGCCAAAAATTTTCACTTAAATCAAACCTTATAAAAATCTGAAAAAGGTCGAACACGTGTACTTGCAAAAATTAAATCTTTTCCAACAGAATTAAAGCAAAAAGTGCGGAAAAAACAAAACATATACCTTCAACAATAACCGTTTAAATAAATTAGGTGAGTCGTTGGGCCTGGAAATGAAAATTAAACACAGATAACAAATAAAGAAAATCGATCTACATGCCTATTTAAATAAAAAATCGCGACAAAGGATTTATATTCAAAGATGACGCAAAAATTGGGTCAATGCACGCAAGAATTTGTTCTGTTGGAGATTTCATACACATGCATTGTTGCATTGCACTGATGTAAACCGTTCAAATTTTTTCAAAAAATAATCAAAATCAAACGAAGACTTGAATAATGGCATAACATATAGTTTGCCAAGATTTCTTTATCAATAAATAAGCTGTAGAAGCTCAGCTGATTTATAAAAATTTTAATTAAATCCCCTTGTACATTTTTATGTCACCAATTGGCAATTTTTCCAATTGCCAGTTGGTGACACAAATCTATGACACATGGATTCTACCATGGATGCGCCCTTGACTCGGATCACAGACGAGCATCCGTGTCCGGACCAGACTCCGAAATCACCCAGGTCTTTTTGGGTGCATAACACAAAAGCACACCACCCGTTGAGTTCTGAACACAAAACATCCGTGGGTGCTGAATCCTGTGGGTGTTAATTTCTTAGAAAATTTCTTAGGTCTTAAAATTCGCACAAAAATGATAGTTTTCGTGTTCAGTTGAAATAAAGATTATGATGTGTAGATTCGAAAAATTTCTAAAACTAAATTTTAGATTTGGCTTAAAAATGTATAACGGTATTGGTTTACAAACTGCTCGTGGCTCAGGTACTAACGGATATGTCCAGGCAAACCTGTC
>OZJO01021688.1:0-18171 GCA_900406225.1 Acrobeloides nanus
ATCGATTGTACTCACGAAGAGCTATCCAACGAGTGGTCGATGTCCATATTTCGCATTTTGGGAAGCGTGTAAAAAAAACAGTGTGTTTTTGGAGAGTTTTCGACGATTTTTGGCACAATATTTTTTACACGCTTCCCAAAATGCTAAATATGAACATCGATCACTCGTTGGATAGCTCTTCGTGAGTCCAATCGATTTGTAATAAAATTTTGATAACAAATTCGCAATGTTTTCAAATGAAATTTTGAATTGTCTAATTCCCGCTGGGGTCAATCCCTTTCGTTTCAATACAAATTTACGTATGAAACTTTTGAAGGAAATTTCAAACGCAAATATCTCGAAAGGGTTAAACTTTCAAGGGGTACCGTAAAAACAAAAAATTATCAGCAAAAATTCCTCTTTCTTTTAAAAATAAATTTTCGAGGCCCGTTCAAAAGTTCAGTGGTCCTTTAAGTCCCAGTTTTTTTTATAATTTTCACGTAGAAAGATAGTAGAGGTCAATATAAGGTATTTATAAAAAAAGTTAGGTGCCAATG
The DNA here is from genome assembly GCA_900406225.1 of Acrobeloides nanus. Taxonomy (NCBI): domain Eukaryota; kingdom Metazoa; phylum Nematoda; class Chromadorea; order Rhabditida; family Cephalobidae; genus Acrobeloides; species Acrobeloides nanus. The sequence continues at coordinate 537 of OZJO01021688.1, forward strand.
GGCCTTCTATGACCATATAATAAAAATAAAAAAAATAATTAAAAAATTGCAAAAAAATTCTTACCCATGACGGACTCGAACCCTCCACCCAATTATCCGCAACAAAACCAATACACTATGGTAACTTATGTTTAAAATTTGTACGTGTTCTAATGATATTTTTATGTTTTAAATGGCCTCTGCTATCTTTCTACATGAAATTACTAGTTTTTTTAAGCACTTTGTCCAATATCTGTTTGTCTGTAATAACCTGTTCCGCAATCTCTTTAGTGCAAAAGTACTCAGGGTGCTTATCTGCAACTTTCTTCACCATATCTTTATATTGTGTGGTGTCAGCAAATTCCTTTACACAATCCATAGCCTTATTTTTATCCTGAGCTTCTTTTACAGCTTTACACATATACTTAAACATTATCATTTGTGCTTTCTCTATTTCCTGATTTGATATTGTATTTTTTTTTAGACTTTGCTTCAGCTTAGGCTCTAAGTACCTTTTGCTAAATAAGTCTTCTAGCTCTTGTGTACACGAGCCTTTAGATAATTCCTCACGTATTTTGTCAATATTAACAACATAGTGAACACAATCTTGCATAATAACTTGGATAGATTCTTCAAATCCAACTTGAGGACTATATTTGAGATATTGCTTAATCAAGGTTTTGGCATCTTTTTTACCCAATAGTTCTGCCGCAGTGCCATACACCTCATCGTGTAGAGCTTTGTCATATTTTTGGCCTATCTTCTTAAAAATTTTTTGCAACTTTTGTAGGGCCTTATCAGGCTGTTTATTTAGATATTCTAGAGTGATGTTTATTATTTGCTTTTGTTTAGCATCATTCTTTACAATCTGAATAGCTGCGCCTGATACTTTCTGACTTAAATCACTAGGATCAGTAGCTAGTTGCTTGATATTTTTAGCCTTTCCTTTGCTTGTCTTATGTAATCCAGTATCAACTGCTTCATCAAAAATCTTTTCGCCTATACTAGACACACAGGATATTAAAGAACTGATTGGAATACTTGCTAGTTCAGCACCTTTTGATAGCGCTTCCCCACCAAGAGGTATCAAAGAAAATATAACAGATATTAACTTAATCGTCAGAGGTTTTTCGAGCTCTACCTTTCCGCTATCTACTACTTGTTCCGTGATATACATTGTTGCTATCGTCCCTACAAAAGCGTTGTAATATTTTTTAATGTTTGCCTTATCTGTGTCAGTTAAACTTAATAGCTGCGGTGAACCAAGATAATCTTCTAGTTCCTTACGATGATTTTGTAATTTCTGACTAAGATCTGAATATATTTTATCCAAGTCTTGTTTAATTTTTGCTATATCTGCCTCTACGTTTTCTATTTTTTCCTCTACTTCTTGCAAACGATCATTTATCTGAACTGACTGATTTTGTAAGTCTTCTTTTACTTGATTCATTTTTGTTCTTAATTCTTCTATATTTTCTTGCTTTAGCACATTACTTTTGACAAGTTCTTGTAGCTCGTTATAATTTGTTTGAAAGCTACTATAAACTTCTAGAAGCTTGTCAAAATCTTGTTGAATTTCTTGTTGAAATTGTCCAGTATATAGTTTGTTTTTTATTTCTTCAAATTTTTTTTGTATCTCTTTCACCCTTTCTAATTCCTCAAAATATTTAAACGGGTCTTCAATATAATTTTTATTTTGCTCAGTTAGTTCTTTGTCATAACCGTTTTTAACTAACTTTTTTGCTGTTTTAAAAGATTCTGACCCATCTTCCAATTTACCTAAAGTATAAAGGGCGAGTCCTTTATTACAATAATATAGAGGATTTGGGACATCATATACGCTTTTATCAATAATTTTAATTGCTTTTTCAAAGTCTTTAAGAGCTTTCTTCTTGTCCATTTTAGGTGTATAAAGAGTTGATACATAACTGTTAGAGTCAACAGCCTTAGCTATATAATTTAGTCCCCGGCTATTGAGAACAGCTGCTTTATCAGCAGAACTGATTGGCTCTTTTTCAAGAGCGGTTTTATATTGTTCAAGTGCTTTATCATATAAATTAAGTTTACGCAAACAATCCCCTAAAGCTTTATACGCTTTCACATCATTTTGTTTTTTAACAATTTTTTCATAATACTTTAAAGCTCGTCCATATTCTTTAACCCCATAGAGTATGTTACCATATCTAAATAAATACTCGATTTTATCGTTTTTTCCTGAAGTCGTATTTATCATAGATAGTTTACTTCCTTTATCACCTTCAAGTAGTTGTTTTGCTTCTTCTAAAGTACCTAATGCTTTAGAAAAAGCTTCTTTAATATCTTCTTTTATCTTCAATAATTCTGCTTCTTTTTTCTCCAATAATTCTGCTTCTTTTTTCTCCAATAATTCTGCTTCTTTTTTCTCCAATAATTCTGCTTCTTTTTTCTTCAATAATTCTGCTTCTTTTTCCTCCTTTTTAGCTCGTTTAAGCAAACAATACCCTAAAGCTTTATACGCATTCACATCAGGTTGTTTGTCAACAATTTCTTCATAATACTTTAAAGCTCGTCCATATTCTTTAATCCCATAGAGTATGTTACCATATCTAAATAAATACTCGATTTTATCGTTTTTTCCTGAAGTCGTATTTATCATAGATAGTTTACTTCCTCTATCACCTTCAAGTAGTTGTTTTGCGTTTTCTAAAATACCTAGTGCTTTTTTAATATCTTTTTTTTCCTCCAATTCAGCTTGTTTAAGCAATTTAAGAATTTCATCTTTCGTAATTTTAATCATTATTTATCTAAATGTTTAAAATGTGTGACATAGGCATAGTGCATTGGATTCTCGATAGTACGGTCCCCCAAAATCAAAATTTCAAAAAATCTTACACATATCTCCGTCAATTTTAATGCTATTTTTTTGTTAACCACATTTGCCTTAAAATTCTATATAAGATTTTAAAGAAAATGTGGTTAACGAAAAAAATAGCATTAAAATTGACAGAGATATGATTTGTTGAAATTTTGATTTTGGGAGACCGTACTATCGAGAATCCACTGTATTTATCTCTTGTAATCATTAATAATGAACTAACTTTGCCTGATATCGCTGCAGCGATACCAGGCATAAAGTTCAGCGAATGTTGCAAAATAACTGATAAAAAAATTTTCATTGAAAATTGTTATTCGCAACGAGAAAAGTAAATCTACAGGGTAAGCCAAAAAACTGTACTTTTGCGTTTTTTGGCGAAAATTTTTAAAAAATCACTTACAGTCAAATCTCCGTTTTATGGCACCTCTGTTTAATGACGGCGACCACGCAGGGATGTCGGCGGGAAAACTTGGTATAGTCGAAATTTTGTTTGCTACCACGGAACTTTTGATTGAATTAGGCAACGTGTAAATTGAAACGAAAAGAAACGTGGATCCTTATATAGCTTTTTTGATGCATCCCTGCGTGGTCATATTGACGGGAAATTTTCATCACCAATTTTCCCGCCAATACGACCACGCAGGGATGCATAAAAAAGCTATATAAGAATCCACGTTCCTTTTCGTTTCAATGTACACGTTGCCTGAAATCAAAAGTTCCGTGGTAGCAAAAAAAATTTCGACTATATATAAAGAAATCGACTTGCTATATATACCAAATTTTCCCGCCTGCATCCCTGCTTGATCATTGTCATTAAACGGAGGTTTGACTATAGATGATATTTGAAAAATTTTCACCAAAAACGCAAAAGTACGATTTTTTTTTGGTTCACCCTGTAAGAAAAAAAACCTAACTTTCTCCTGATTAAAAACGACCAGACACAGTCTTGCCGAAAAAAGCTTACATAGCTATCTTTTTATTTACAATGCGATATCAACAAAGTGTACTTTTGATGGTTGGGGGAAAATTTCCGCACCAGAGGCACAGTAGCCGCTGAAGGGAGAACCCGATCTTAGGCTTGGGCTTAGACCTAGGCTTGGGCTTAGACTTAGGCTTAGGACTAACTAATCCTGATTTTCCCGCCATATGACCACGCAGGGATGCATAAAAAACTATACAAGGATCCACGTTTCTTTTCGTTTCAATGTACACGTTGCCTGATTCAATAAAAGTTCCGTGGTAGCCAAAAAAAGGTTATCCGACATTTTTTCCCTGATCCCTTTTGTTCCCTTAAACAATTTTTTCCCAAATTCGTTTTAATATAAAAGTGATAAAATCACTTTTTTTTAAAGTTGCCTTGAATGTCACTAAAATCGTGTTTATTAAAACGAATTTGGGAAAAAATTGTCACAGGGAAACAATTTGTTTAGGGAAAAAATTTTTTTGTACAAAAATTGTTTAAGGGAACAAAAGGGATAAGGGAAAAAATGTCGGGTAACCCAAAAAAAATTTCGACTATATAACTTGCCTGAGCGTTTTGCGGGGTTTTGGAAACCCCGCAGATGAGACCTCGTTACTTCTCAATAAAAAGTTGCGGGGTTTCATCAAACCAGCGGATTTTGATAATAAAAACCTGCGGTGTTTGATGAAACCCCGCATCTTTTTATTGCGAGGTAACGAGATTTCAGCTGCGGGGTTTCAAAAACATCAGCCATAAAAAATTCTATAGACCTTATTAAATAAAGCCATAAAACACTAAAAAATAACTGGTTGAAACGGAAAAATTTCTATGATTAAGTACCTTAAAATCACTTATCAATAAGTGTGGATGGTTTATGTGTGGAAGCGAAGCGACATGATAGCTATATCACTTGCTTCTCTGCTTTATTCACCCGCACCCGGGTGCATTCCAGAAACAATCGATGTAGAGAATTATTCTTTGTACGGGGTAAAATATTCGATAGGAGGATTGGTAAGAAAAAAAGAAAGAATGACGAAGCATACAAGGGAAAGATTTTTTAGCATTATAGAATTAAAAGTTACAAGTTCCGGTTCAGAATTTTTTCAGAATTGATCTTACAAATCAATTCAATTTTTCAAAAAAATTCAATTTTTCATATAAAAATTCATTTTTCTAACATATTCAATTTTTCACCAAAAAACCATTTATTCATAAAAAATAGAATTTTTCAAAAAAAATTCAATTTTACACAAAAATTCGGGGTAGGGGGGGGGGGTACAGTACGCCCCCTTGCCCAGATATGCACTCATCCATCGAAAATTTTTTGGTCTTTCTATCCTGCCTGAAGATTCAAAATTTTTTGAACATCATAAGGGGGAACTCTTAAGTTTCCAAATTTTTGAGAAATAAATTTTTTGATGACTTTTTTTTGTTATGTCAAAATTATACAGCCTTATGTAAAACTTATAAAGAAAGCTATTTCTGGGGCTCCTGAATTTGTTTTCAGTTATTTTGTTATGTTTCTAAGACTCCAGTGTGGAGTATAGTTTTACGGGTATAACGGTATTTTTAAAAATTCTCCATAGCTTCATAGCTTAAAAAAATTTGTCTCGATGAGAAGTCGAATAAAATAATTTTCAACTTTTACATAAAATTAGGTGGAGTGATATTAACTTGGTGATGGCTCGAATTAATAATGACTAACATAAAAGTTTCAATCATAATGACTAAGAAATAGAGGTCTTGCAGTCATAAAAATTGACTGCAATCAATCATCCCACAAGTTAAATCAAAATAGTCCTAATTTCTCAATGTTTACCATTTATTTTTTCGAATAACATGCAACTGAAATAGGTTGAAGTCTGACGACTCCCTTTATTTTTGAAGAAAAATTTTAAATTCCTAACAAACATGTATGAAATTTGAATTATTAAATTGTGTATTTACAGAGGTGTAGCTAGGTCCGATTTCGGAGGGGGAGGAGTGGGGGTCCTTTCAATTTCGGGGATGTCCATCCTGATAAATTTTACTAATTTTTTCCAAAACTTTCAAAATTTTTTCAAAAAATAGGGGACCCTTATGTTTTTTCGACCTTCTTCCTATTTCGGGGAGGTCCATTGAGGAAGTCCTTTCTCTAGCTACAACTATGTATAGTTGTTACTCAATTCAATGTGGCTCTAAAAAAATGTCACTCCTGGGGATTTTTAGGCTTTTTCTGGGGTTTTTTAGGCCGAATAAGAATCCAAACTCCTTTTTGCACTAAAATTTTTCGCATGAGGAGCTCGTCGACCAAAAAAAGGTTTTTGCCGAAATCGAATCTACCCTCTCCCCACCTAGCATAAAGGTGGCAAAAACATAAGGCGTACAGTTTCCAACACAGTTTTCCTAGTTTCAGCCAAAATGACCTCTAATCTGAGGAGCCCAAAATTTTTTTGGGAACCCGGGCTCCTCAAATTGAGGGGTCATGAAGGCTGAAACTCCCCCTAGATCAAAATGGCCGATCTTTGTCAAAAACCCGTCCAAAAGATCATGAGTTTTTTCAGAGATTCGCAATTACTTTTTATTGAAGCAAAAACCTTCTAGAGGTGTATAGACAATATTTGTAGGGCTAATCACCATGTACAATGAGTGATCGACGAGCCTTCAATCAATTCATACGAGGAGATATGCCCATTTTACTAATGACATCCAAGTTTCGGCATATCCCAAAGTTCAAGGGCCTCTATGCGAAACTTTGTGATGAAACCTATTTTTATTTTTGCATATTCGTGATCAACATAGCTCAAAATGTTAGATAGCGCATTGTAACAGTCGATCCTCCGAGAGTTAATAAATGCCGTCAACAGTTGTTCTTCATCCGAAATCGCTTGTTTACATTTTAACAAAGCACAAAGTTCTCATAGCTTTTTTGATAGGTTAAAGTTTAGTTTTTTCATATGACTCTCTGCTAATTTTTTAAATACTACTTTACTTTTTTTTAAAGTCATTCGAGCTTTTATCTTTTAAAAATTATAGATGAAATACATTTTGAAATTACTGTTATTTTGTAACCTGACACTTGTTTGTCTGACAACGGAAAACACCAATAATGATTCTTATGAAGATGTTGATATTACTGAAAATTTTACCAACGAGACAAATAGCCGGAGTTCAAATTTTACGCCGTAGTTTTAAGAGGCGATGTCTCAAAGTTCAAACTTTTTGGAGATCCCACGGCACTAGGCGAACTGATGATGGAATATGAAATTTGTGCTCAAAATAAATACATTGGCGCATTTGAAGTGGTGTGCAAAATTAAAAAACTGTTATATTTTCTTAAAGATAGCTCCAATTTGGCTAGTTTTTTGTACCCGAGGGTTTTCGACTATGGAGAACACGAATCCGAAGAAATTTTTCAATTTTGACTTACAAATGATCCCTCGTGGAGGGGTAAAAGTTTTTTCCGGAGTCATTTCTTTGAAATTTCGACCCAACTAGGGACCCGGATTTTCGCAAAAAACCTAATGTTTTGACCATTTTTTCTATAACAAGACCCCACATACCTAATATAAAAGTTGTAGACCGCATTCTCAGCTTTCTAATGACACCAAGATCATCGAAAACGGATTTAACCATCAAGAGATATGCTCAAAATACTATAGTGTAAAATACCCCTGTAATGCCCAACTTTATAAGGGCCAACATGGGCATTTTTTAATTTTGCACACCACTTCAAATGCGCCAATGTGTTTATTTTGTGCACAAATTTCATATTAAATCATCAGTTCGCCTAGTGCCGCAAGAAGTTCGAACTTTGAGATATCGCCTCTTAAAGTCTTGATAATCTAAAAATTTTTATTAAAAATATTTAGTAACCTTCCTTCAGAAGATTATCACAAAAATGTTATAGCCAATTCGGATACTTCAGAAGATTATCCCGAAAATGATATAACCGATTCGGATAAATCAAATTCTTCAAACAATGGTCATAAAACGATATGTGGATACAAAGAAAATCTGGCTGCAAATGGTCAAAAAATTCGAAAGGGTATTTTCTTAATCTAAAAAATGTCGTTTAATTTTTAATTCTATTGTTTTAGCGATGGTAGAAATAATGAAAAAGCACAAAACAAATATAACTTATTCGGTGTTGACATTTTCTAATAAATGGTTAAGTAGAAAGTTGGTCCGGTAAGTAATCGGTTGTTCGAAATTTTTTGAATATTTCTAGTTTTTATTGCCACAACATTTGAACCAACCTTACAAATTTGATTGCTTTGGTACCTTTTTTATCTTAAATATCAATAAAAAATTTTATACAAGGTGTCCCAAAAAAACAGTACAGGGTGGCCCATAAAAAACCGCACTTTCGAGATTTTTACCTCTTCCTTATTTTGAGTATAATTTTTGATTCCGACCATTGTTTTCCATGATCTTGGTAACATTGAATAGCTCTGATTATGGACTATCCAACGACACCATGGAAAACGATGGTCGGAATCAAAAGTTATACTCCAAATAAAGAAGAGGTAAAAATCTCGAAAGTGCGGTTTTTTATGGGGCCATCCTGTACTATTGAGATTTTTTTGGCTACTCTTAAAAATTAATTTTTTTAAAATTTTTTTATAAAATAACGTTTCTAGGGGTAATTTTATGCGAGAAATCGATTGTGCACATTGAAAAATCTTGAAAACGCTTGACCAAAAATTCGTTTAACCCGGGAATGCGCACACTATATTCCCGCGTGAGAAACTTTAAAAAATTATTATTTTCTGTATAAGTAAGCTGTCCTGATTCCAAATATATAATTTTTTTCAAAATTAGAGCAAAAAAATTTTTTGCGCATAAGGTCGAGGGTTCGATCCCCGCGCAAATTCGATTTTTTATTTTCTCATCCAAATTGGATGAAAATTTTTGCGTATCTGTATTTTGATGCACTGATCAAGATTCGAAGTAAATAAAAATGTGAAAACATTTACGACGAGATCTGGAAAGGAAATGTGATTTTACCAAAAAGTGTTATTTTTCAATGTGCTTTAGGTCCCATAGGAATACATCATGGAATGAAAAAAACGCCACCATCGTGTTCAGCGTATCTGAAAACGGTAGAATCATGCCATTTTTATATTCAGCCATTTTAAAAAATGCGCTTTCTCGACCATTGAAAATTTGTATCATATATGATACGCTGCGCATTCCCGGGTTAAAAAAGCGGATTGTTGTTATCTTTTCAATTATTTTCCGATTTTTTTGACAAATAAGGTCAAGGAAGCGTTTTTGAGATTTTTCATTGCGAGCAATCGATTTCTAGCATAAAATTACCCCTAGTAAAGTTATTTTGAAAATTTTTTTAAAATTAACTTTTTTGAAAAGTAGCCGAAAAAATCTCAAAAGTACAGTTTTTGGGACACCCTGTATATTTCGCATAAAATTTACAAAACAATCGAATTTGTATGGTTGCCAAATTTGTAATACCTCGTTCCTTACACTATACTGTAGGTATTTTTTTAAGGATAGCTATACGTCACGCACTAGATTTGTGGTCTGAAGTGATTGAATTAGATTTTTATGAGGTGTCTAATACAAGTTTGAGCGCAATGATTCAATTCGAATATGGAGTAAATTATACAAATCCCTCATATAGTAGAAAATTTATTGTTTTTATTTACTGACAATAATTTCTAGGGATAAATGCCGAATACTATGGATTGAGTAAACCTAATGAAAACATCTTACAAAAAGAGTCTTACCCGGCTGTTCAAATTTTATTTAATAGTGATATTAAATGGGCATATCTAGATCCGAAAAACTTAACAAAAAAAACAGGGTAAACTTTGATTATGTGGCTTTTAAAAATGTTGTAGAAACAAAACCTTATCATATAATAACGATTATATCGATATATATGAATATCAGGATATTCTCTGGGTTGCACTCCATGAAATAGGTAATACTTTTATCTAATAAAATTTGCATAAGTGTAAATAGAGCAGGGGAAACAAATGGGCTTTTGGTCTCCCACCTCCTCCTACTGAAATCGGTAGAAAGATAAAAAACAAAGGTGTTTGTCACTTCGACTACACTTTGGTTTATCGAATACCTCAAAAACACGGAATTAATTTAATTGCGTTCAAAATGACCAGAAAACATAATATAAACGTATAGGTGTTCAAACCAAAGCAGAATTAGGATTCATTTAAGTGGGGCATTTTTACCAAAGGGTTTCCCCCGCTCTTTGATAAAATTTTCCATTGAAATGTACTCCTAAATGCACCTTTGATTTGGATTTAAACCAATATATTAGGGCATGCAATTGGAATAAATCACTTGAATCCAAATCAACCTCATGCGATTATGAATGAAGACTATATAATGCCTTTAATGTCTTATTCTACTGGACTTTCTAGACGTGTAAAATTTCCTTATGTAATCCCGAGATTATCGTTAGCAGATATTGGAGCCGCCAGAAATCTTTATAGTATGTATAAAAGATTCCATTTAAGTGACAAAGTCGTTAATTTTCGAATCAAGAATACATTTCAAATGTGTACGAGCAGGAATATGCGAAGATTTACATGCAACCAATAGAAAAATAGAAGAAGAACCGAGTAAAAAAGATGATAAAGTTTCAAGTGAGTCTCCAATTGAAAAAAAAATGGGTACACCACTAAATAGCTATGATGGAGAAAACTACAGGGTGGGCGGAAAAAAACTAGTTATATTTAACAGTCAAATTAATATTAATCATTTCAAGTTGAGAAAAACTTCTTAACAATTTTTCTTGAATCATTTTAAGATGGTTTAATTCATTTGTTAAATCGAAATTTTTTGTTTTTAGTAATGAGCAATAATGCCTGAACTTTTGATATACTAAATAAATAAATCATTTTCTGACCCAAAAACTCTGATTCATGTTTTCGTTTCAATAACCCAAAACAATGTTCAAATTGGATCATTTTGGTGTCACTTTGTTTGTCTCATTTAGCTATAAAAATAAAAAATTAAGTTTTTGGCACACTATATTTTCTTCTTGAAATTTAGGCATCAAAAAATAGACCTCACTCTAATAGAAAATCAGTCTCTGATAGAACCACACCCTAGTGACCAATCGAAAAATAGATAGAACCACATGCAGACCCGTAGGAAAGGGGTTCATTTCGGGGCGGTCCCGATCATAAGGGCCCCCTTATGCTTTTTAAATTTTTTGTCCAAATTTTGATGAAAATCACCGCCTTATGTGATTTTTTTCTAATTTTTTATATAAAAATGCTTGCTTTTAAAGCTAGAAATGCTCAGAAATTGACGATTTTTGGCAAAAAATGATGAATTTTGAAGAAAAAGTGGAAATTTTTGGTAAAAAATTAAAAATTTTGGTAAAAATTCATAATGGAGGATCATTATGATTTTAGAAAAAATTACAAAATTTTGTGCAAAACATAAAGGGGACCATTAGAAAAAATAATCATAAGCCTAGGCCTAATCTTAAGCCTAAGGCCTAAGCCTAAGGCCTAAGCCTAAGGCCTAAGCCTAAGGCCTAAGCCTAAGGCCTAAGCCTAAGGCCTAAGCCTAAGNGCCTAAGGCCTAAGCCTAAGGCCTAAGCCTAAGGCCTAAGCCTAAGGCCTAAGCCTAAGGCCTAAGCCTAAGGCCTAATCCTAAGGCCTAAGCCTAAGGCCTAATCCTAAGGCCTAAGCCTAGGCCTAATCCTAAGGTCTAATCTTAAGCCTAATCTTAAGCGTAATCCTAAGCTTAGGATTAGGCCTTAGGCTTGGCCTAAGCCTAATCCTAGGCCTAAGCCTAATCCTAAGGCCTAAGCCTAGGCCTAAGCCTAAGGTCTAATCTTAAGCCTAATCTTAAGCGTAATCCTAAGCTTAGGATTAGGCCTTAGGCTTGGCCTAAGCCTAATCCTAGGCCTAGGCCTAATCCTAAGCCTAAGGTCTAATCCTAATCCTAAGGCCTAAGCCTAGGCCTAAGGCCTAGGCCTAATCCTAAGGCCTCATCCTAATCATAAACCAAATTCTAAGCCTATTTTCAGCCTAGGGGGATGGTGCATAAGTACCGAAAAAAGTTACTAAAATAATTAAAAAAGTTACTAAGATAATTTAAAAAGTTACTAAAATAAAAGTTATTAGAATAAATAAAAAAGTTACTAAAATAATAATATTTCGGATTATAACAGTTAACAAAGAACAAAATATAACTATGCCTAAAATGATCAACCATTTCATTCCAAATAGTCGATTAAGAAATGAGGTAGATGTATCACTTCTAGAAGCCTCTAATTCAAAAGCTCTAAAATAGTATTTCAAGTATAAATATTGAGTTGTTCAGATATTTTCAAGCTTTTGCTAGTAAAGTATAAAAACATGAATATAGTTAGTTTTTATATATATTGCAGCCGATATTGAGATTCAGCTGCCTCAGAGACGGTTAACCGATTATGAGTTCCCGATATAGGTCAACCGATATACCTAGGCATAGACAATATACCTAGGTTAGAAAGTTCCAATTTTTGGAATTTTCTGAATCTGGTGAAGACTTGTTAGAACACCTTTGAAAATTACAGTAAAACGCGTTTTTATACAAGTTGAAATCGAGATAAATGTTAAATTTTCTACATAGTCTAGTGGTAAAGGCGTTAGACTATTGACCTAAAGGTGTGGGTTCGATCCCGCGTAGTGACTAATTGTTTTGCCTGTTTCAAAAAATTTTTGATTTTAAAAAACCAACTCAACGACTGTCTAATAAAAAAGTTTGATTTATTTTTTCATAAAAAACTCTTTCATTAACCTTTCTCATGTCTTTTATAGATTCATTGACAGTGCTTTATTCTTTTAATAATATTAAACATAAATTATTCATCTGAAACAGAGAACAGAGATGGCAAAGTGCTCCCGTAACAAATCTATTATATTCAATGGATTAACCGTCATGGTGCTAAAAAATTTTTTAAGGAAAAGATTCAAAATTTCTTTTAAAAAAAAATCAAAATTTCAAATGAGTTGGCTTTTTTAAATCAAAAATTTTTTGAAACAGGCAAAAACAATTGGTCACTGCGCGGGATCGAACCCACGCCTTTAGGTCAATAGTCTAACGCCTTTACCACTAGACCATGTAGAAAATTTAACATTTATCTCGATTTCAACTTATAAACAACGCGTTTTAGCTGTAATTTTCAAAGGTGCTCTAAGTCTTCACAGTTCAACCAGGTTCAGAAAATTTCAAAAATTTAGTTAAGAACTCATATGTGATCTACAATAATAGACATTAGTTTTTGAAATTCACGACCATCATCTGTGACCCTTTTCTTGTTAGACTTTAGTTTATGCTTAGGCTAGGCTTAGGCCTAGGCTTAGACTTAGGCTTAGGCTTAGACTAAGGCTTAGACTTAGGCCTAGGCTTAGGCTTAAGTATATCGGTTAACCTATATTGGGAACTCATAATCGGTTAACCGATCATGAGCCAAGATTGTTTCTCAAAATCGGTTAATCGATCATGGGAACTCATAATCGGTTAACCGTCTCTGAGTCGGCTGAATCTCAATATCGATTGCAACATATACGAGAAGTAGAGAAAAATTATACTGACTTAGTCTGACCCCTCCGAGATACAGGGTACTCAATTTTCGACTTTTTGCCAAAATTTACCCCTTATTATAATGCGCATAACTCGGCGAGGTTAAATCCAATTTTGATGATCTTGGACCCGCTAGATTCCTTGAAACACGAGCTACAAATATTATCTAGACACCTTTCGTCAAACCTTTAAGAAAAGTTGAAAATACTCTAAAACATGCGATTTTTCATAGATCAAAATTTCAATGTTTTAGCCGTGGCATCCCAGAAAAAATTGAGCGGGCAGAAATTTTTTGCCATATTCTTAGTTCTTGCCTGGGCCTATCCAAAATAATTGTCCCTTTTGGACGCGTCAATTTTTCTGGCGTACTTTTGCCGGTATGAACCTCTAAGGTCAAAAGTTGAAAATTCTTTAGATTAGCGAGATTTTCCATAATTTTTATATATTCGGAAAATTCATGAAAAATGGAGCATTTTTTGTTTTTACAGTATGTTCTGAATCGCTAATGACTTTGAGATAATCGCGTTTGAATTTGGCAATTTTTGAGTTGCAATTTTGAATTTGAAATTCCCGAAAGATCCTGATTCAAATTTTTATTTTTGTAAATATTCGATTTCTGACAAAAATTCAATTTTTTAGTCTAAAATTCGATTTTTGTACAAATTTCAATTTTTTGGCAAAAAAATTCGATTTTTGATCAGAATTCCATTTTTTGGTCAACATTTCGATTTTTGGCCAAATTTCAATCGTTTAGTCTAAATTGTTCTCAATTTTTTAGTCCAATTTCAATTTTTTTCGCAAAGAATTCGATTTTTGGACAAGTAATCCTTATGTATACGAAAAATTCATATACTATTAATACTGTAAAATACGACCGGGCGTTAATTTTTCAACCCCTTCTTCCCCCTTCCCCAGTCACCAACATCAACTAATAAAAAATCACAAAATCAATAAATGTTTTGTTCGGTCATTTTGATTCTTTTACAAAAAAAGAGATCGTGATATAAAAATTCTCATTAAGAAAAGAAAAGAGAGAAAAAACATGATAAAAAACGCTATTCGCTCAAGTTTTTAGATTTTTTGTGCATTTTTAATGGTTTCGGGCATATCTGGGGGTGGTTGACTTTTTAACCCCCTGGAGAGAGGGGGGGGGGTGTTAATTAGAGGGATGTATTTTACAGTTTTTACGTTATGTTTATAGCTATTGAATATTCTTTTAACTATTCTCTACGTGATGTTAAAAATGGAATTGCGGAAAGTACACTAACAAATGGTAAAGATGAAAACGCTACAATTTGGCTTTACGATACTTTAAATATTATAAAAGACAATCATAGTTTAACTTCAAATGGAAAAGGCAACAAAATTTGCAAGGACATGGTTAATCAATTCGATAATACGTATGGTGGAGATTGGCAATGTATTTCAATAATGGGCAATAAAGGCACCTATATAAGAAAAGAATTAGACAAATTTATTGAATTCAATCTTAAAAACAACATCCGAATTATACTATTTGATCGAAGTAAGTTTTAATCCTTCTTTGTAATAATCACAATAACAAATTATAGCACAAGGAGAAACTTTGATACATTTTAACCAAACTCAAATACGTAATTCTATTTCAAAAACTTGGATATATTTGGATCAAGAAAAGCAAAATAAAGCAGTAGAATGGCTAGAAGAAGCTTTAACTAAATATACAGATGCTAACGGTAAAAAAAGAAATGGACTCGAAATTTGCACATTTATGCGCAACAAATTTCAATCAGAATATAAAAACAATTGGATGTGTATTTACAGTTTACATCATCTATATTATGATTATGCTTATAATACTCAAGAACGAATTCAGTTTTATATTTATCAACAATTTAATATTGTGATTTTCAGACCAGAAAAACGTGAAGAAGAAGAATCTGGTAAGCGGGAAAAATTATTTTTTCTCAATAGCCTAAAAATTTAGAACCCAAATTTACCGAAGATTATTTACGTGCTTCAATTGAATATAAAGATATAACAGAAGACAAACTCTCGAATATCACTAAATGGGCAACAGAAATTAAGCAAAATGCTAAATCTGAACTCATGTGCGTTGAAATTAGGAATAAGCTAGAAAATAAATATGGAGATTATTGGAATTGCTTTTTTGGAAAAATACATGATTATGGATATAGATATACTGACAGTTATGTTCGATTTAAATTTAAGGAAATGAACGATAAAAGATTAATTATTTATCGATGTAAGTTTTAATCAAGCTTTATAATAATCACAATAACAAATTATAGCAGAAGGAAAAACTTTTATACATTTTAACCAAACTCAAATACGTAATTCTATTTCAAAAACTTGGATAAATTTGGATCAAGAAAAGCAAAATAAAGCAATAGAATGGCTAGAAGAAGCTTTGACTAAATATACAGATGCTAACGGTAAAGAAAGAAAAGGAGACGAAATTTGTTCATTTATGCACAACAAATTTCAATCAGAATATAAAAACAATTGGATATGTATTTACAGTTTATCTTCTATATATTATACTGTTAATTCTAATCCTCAAGAACGAATTTGGTTTTATACTTATCAACAATTCAATATTGTGATTTTCAGACCAGGTAATTCGTAAATAAATAAAAGTTCCTCCGTGTTTATAGCTATAATAGGTCGGCAAGTTCGGGGAAGGAACTTCTGATAAGGTGGTTCCCACCACCTTATTAAATTCGGCTAAGATTTTAATAAACAAGGACCTTTTTTTAGCTTAAGGTAGTCTTCTGATACCCAATTTTTATGGACCATCTCATATGTTCGGCGGGGTTCATGAGGTGGTCCCCCTTCAATTTCGGGTCCATGAGTGAGTGGGTCAAGGGGAGGCTCTCCCCTTGCTGACCTATGATAGATATTGAATATTCCTTTAATTATTCTCAATAAATAGCCCGCTATTCTTCGGCCGGCCTAAGTATAAGAGAACCATTAGGAAAAATACTTCATTTTTCCAGCTTGATTTCCTCTTCCCCTTGCTTACGGCACTGATTTCAAATCATACATATATAGGAGATCAGGACTAGTGATGCGTCGAATCACGATTTCGAATTATGGTGCCCAAATTTCGATTTTTCCGATTTCGAAAAATCGAAATTATGATAAAATCGAAGCGAAGATAAAAAACTTAAGGGTACCTTCTTATGTTTTTGCCCAAAATTTTTGAAAATATATTTTGAAAATCATAATGGTCCCCCATTATGATTTTCCATCAAAAATCACCAAAAAATTTTCATTATTTTCACTAAAAATGTTCAAAATTGTCAATTTTTCATCAAAATTCATCATTTTTCGATAAAATTGTCATTTTATAAAATTTTCAGCTTAAAAATGGCAATTTCTTATGGAATTTCGATTTCGCAAAATCGGACCCTGTTATATACAACCGCACAGGAATTAAAAAACACGCTTGGGCCACCCTACACATTATCACAAACAAAATAAAAAATATTTCAACACTCAAGCATTCACCATTCTCGAGATCTAAAATTACGCACAACCCAAATACTAATAATATCTTGGAAGGCCACGAGGAAGGCCGATTGTAACCCAAATGATTTTGAATCAAAATTTTTTGCAGAATATGATGGTCGAAAAACTTTTTTGAAAAAAGTTGATTTCAAAAAATTTATAAAATATTTATTGAGACTTAATTGAATCCTAAAAAACTTTTTGCCCTTCATAGTTCAGTTGTAATACGCCTGACTTTGGCATAAAAGGTCGAAGGTTATATTCCTCGATCAAAATAATTTTTTTCGCCATTGTATTCAGCACAAAATTCTGGTTCAAAAAACATTTCGGTTACAATCGGCCTTCCCCGTGTTAACACGAGAATTGTCATGCGTTACAACGGTATATTCTGGTGTAATTGACCATGATTAGTAGTATCACGCAGCAAAACGTTTGGCCAAAAAAGTGTTTTCACTAGGGTATATACCAGATTCAAAAAATGAAGCAAAATCAATTCATCACCAATGGAAATTGAACCAGCGACCTTTTTCCCTAAAGAGAGACTCTATAGAGAGTCTGGCTACGCCACTGGTTTTATATAACCATGCTCACTGTTTTTAAAGGGGGGGGGGTATTTTTCTCTGGCCACGGTAGGTCGGAAAAATTTTTTTCTCTAAATTGGCTGATTTTTGGTACTCGGGGTTTTCGGGCACGAGAAACCGATTGCGCGCATCGAAAAATTCTGAAAAAATTTTTCGGGGGTCAAAAAATTGAAAAAAATGCGTCAAAATTAGGGG